>JAQQSV010002172.1:17697-35095 GCA_028646515.1 Pseudochirops corinnae
ATTTTTAGGTATCAGGACCAGAAGATAATGACTATTGTATTTGCACTCTATACAGTCAGCCTATGACAAATTATTTTCTTAATCAAAAACACTTCTCTGACCCTTGAAGACAGTGATAATTCTAAAGGGTCTCTAATCTTTTTTTTTCCTATTAGAATGTAAATAATTCACCATCTTTGAAGCCCTTACATCCAATCAAATGTAATTATCTATGTAGTTTTCTCTTGACCGCTGTGGTTGCCTTTCAGAGTTTTTACTTCGTTCTGGTCTTTTGAACGGGAATGCATTCAAGTCCTTTGTTATATTAAATTTCCTTTTTTCCCTTAATAGGATTATATTCAGGTTTTCAGGATCTATTATTCTTGATTGTAGACTTTTATACTGTGATCTTTTGGAATATCACGTTCTAATATTTGTTTCCTTTGTAGGATAGTCTTACAATGTTATGATTGTGATTTCTTGATATGTAATTCTTTCTGTCTACTTGCAATGTTTTTGTCTTTTGACCTGGGAATGCATCAATATAGGTATGACATTCCTGGGTCTTCTCAGTTTGAGGTTTCTTTATGTGGTCAGTGAATTTTTATGGTTTTACTTTGTCTTTTGGTTCTAATATATCTACATGGCTTTCTTTTATGATTTCTTGAAATATGTTGTCCAAGTATTCATGGTTGTTTTTGTTGGTGTTTAGTCATTTCAGTTACATTCAACTCTTTGTAACCCCATTTGGGTTTGGGTTTTTTTGGGGGGGGGCAGACATACTGAAGTAATTTGCCATTTCCTTCTTCAGCTCATTTTACAGTTGAGGAAACTGAGGCAAACAGTGTTAAGTGACATGCTCAGGGTCACTCAACTAGCAAGTATCTGAGGCCAGATTTGAACTCTCGGGGAAAAATCTTCCTGACTTTAGGCCCCTCACTCTGTCCAATGTGTCTTCTAGTTTGACCCCTTGTAGTTTTTAGGGAGACTAATGATTCTAAGTTTGTCACTTCTCACATTGTTTTCATTAACAATTGTCTTTGATAGTAGATGACTTACATTTTCTTCTGCTTTTTCAATCTTTTGATATTGTTCTAAGATTCTTTGCTGTCTCCTGAAATGATTGAGTTAAGATTATTTCTGTTTTTCAGGAGGTCCATTACTTAGTTGGGTAAGATTTTCTACTTTCTATTCTAAATTATTTTTTCTTCTTTCATTTCTCCTTTTATTTGAGTTCTAATTTCATCTTTAAAATCTCTCATTTCTTCTGGCCATTCTTGGTTCTTGTGATCAAATCATTTTTTTCACCATAGCTTTGTTTATGGTTCTTGTATCACTACATTAAAAAAATCAGAAATTTCTTATTGAATTTCTTTTAAATCCATAGTATCTTTTTCCATTTCGTTAAATATTTTCTTTTATTTATTTACGTATTCCCTTCCATGGGTTTTTTTTTTTTCCATTCACAGGCTTTGCATGAATAACCTTGGTGCAAACTTTCTCCCAGTTTTCACTGGATTTTAGCAGTCCTTTTGGTCAGATGTTGATTAGATGGAGGTGTTTCTTTCCATTAATTTTTGGTTTTATTTTGTTGGAGTGTGTGTGAAAGAGCTGGTCTCCACCTTATATATCTTTGTCTTAACCCTACATATGAGATGAAGGAGTAGAAAAATAGATCTGTCATTGCTGTCTAAGCCTCCTTTGCTGGTTCCTGGAGGAAGGATTATTGGAGGAAGGGAGAAGAGCTGGAATCAATATCCAGTTAATCAGCTCCATGCTGGTAATACAAATCCTCTGTGGGCTTTTCACAAGAGCAGGACTTATGAACCTATGTTTTAGGTATGCTTCTTTTATCCTTCATGTTGTGTTCTAGTTTATCAATTATCTGTGAGTTTGGTCCATTGACATTCAATCTATGTTCATTAACTTTTTCCTCACTCCATCATATCCCATTATATGACTTTTAAAAAGGCATAAGGTAGCATACAGTTTATTTTCTCTGAAAAATCCAGTCTCTGTCTCCATTCCTACTATAGACATGCTCCCCTTTCTTTTGCCCAAATCAGACCTACTAGATTCTACTAAATTCTAAACTACTAGATTCTACATTTATTGATATAAAATGTTTAAATCTTCCTTTACCTATCCTAGATAGGGTGTAATAGGAGACTACCTACACCATCTCTTTCTTTCTTTGAAAACTTTCTTTGAAAAACTTTCACTCAATAATCATTCACTTGTTACCCTGACCTTTCACTTCCCTCTACCATATAGTTTATAGTCATCTGTGTAATCATTCCCTGAAAGGAGAATAGCTGTCAAGAAGCCCAGGTATTTGGAAATTAACTCATTCCTTCTACAGTTGGAGTGAAGAAAAGAAACTATCCTTCTCAACCCTGCAGCTTGCAAAAGCAGATCTAGAACTCTTTTTGAAAAGAATGCTGGCCTAATTTTGCACTTATCTGAGATGAATATGACTGTGGTCAAAATTAAGAAGGAGAAGCCAGGAAGCTGCTAGTATTAATTAAGAATACCAACTTTAGTCTTCAGACAGGGTAGAAATTCTAGGGCATAATTGTATTGTCCTCATAGTATGTAAACAGTAAGTTACTACATACTTATGCTACATAGGCTTCTTAAACCATGTTAACTTTTTAATTTCTCAAGTTTGTGTTTCAAAGGCACTGCTCAACTCTTTCATTTCAGGAGAAATGACTAAAAATATGTGAACCTGCTGATGCTATGTCTTTTTTCTCATGAAGAAGTATGGAAATGCAAGAAGAGTTTGATATTTGGGGGAGTATGAAGTGGTATTTTTTGCTTTCATGAATATTACCAGTCTTTTATTAATTTCTTATTCTGAATAAATTGTCCTGCAAGATTAAAACTGGTGTTGATTGACATTTAAATGGCTTCTTCTTCACTATTTACAAGATTCTTTGATATTAAAGCTTTAGAAGTTGGAAAATATATTCACTTGGAATTGCTAGAGAATGAAACAACCTCTCCATAATTGAGTTTTAACTCCTAGGAACATATGTCCTCCTCCTTCAGTGAAGGAAAGATACCAGTAATGAATAATGAAAGATTCCCTCAAAATTTGGATGTATGATAAAGCATATCAAAAACCACATTTAGTCTCCCACTTCATCTGGATGAAGAGATGCTGAGAGTAATATTAAAGGTAAAATTAAAACTAGGTGCAACCCACCCAATATAAAATGTATCGTAGAAGATGTTGAATAGCTTCAAGATCAACGAGGCAAGCTGATTAGTATCCCTGAGTTCCCAAACTAATTGGTCAGTTCTCCAAAGTTGCCTGGTTGTCCCAATATAAGCCAGTTGATGCTATTTATCTACCTTACACAGTATCCAAAATAAATCTCTCTGGATAACCAGGATGAGTTCATAAGAAAGTTTAGTCTCTAACTTCAGCCATTATCATCCTGTGGAAGGATTCTAAGTTCTCTCAACCTACTATTCTCAGCCTACTCTCAACATTAGGGAACCAAGACCAACCTTTACCCAATCACTTCTGAATGCTTAACTATGTCATTCCAGAAGAGTAAAGGTATAGGATCTACAAGGATTGGCTTATTGGCACCAGCAGGCAGAATTCATTCCATTTTTTTTTTTAATCACTGATTGACCTGAATTTGTACTGAGTTTTTATATTACTGGTTGAGTCACCTATGTTTATACAAAAAATGAAAGGTTCTACTGATCATAATCAGAATATTAAACTTCATCCAATCCAGGTATGTAAAATTGATGAATTGTCTTAATCACAATTCCCTTGTGATCTATAACAGAGGATTCTAGTCCAAGTTAACTCCCTTTGTCCTAAAGGTTATCCTCAATTCAGTACCTGTGAATTTGCCCAGCAACAATAATCACATATAAGAAGAGAAATCTAGAGATCTGGTTGACTAGACTTGATTAGAGTATACTTGCAAGCATGAAACTAACACTTGTACCACCAGCACCAGTGCTTGACCAATTGGACCATAGAACTGAGGAGCCATATGCTTATATGCTTATTAATAACTAGTTGCTTAATTCATGGTCCTTTGAATCCTTGTCCTTTTCCATACCATCTCCATGATCTCACAGGATCAGATTTCAGTTGTGATTATGAAAACTTTTCAGGTTTATGGGGAGTTCCTGGAATAACAGTTTTTACTTATTGGGAGAGAGTATTGAGACAGGCCAGAGATTTAGCAAAGAACAATCTTTCAAGATATCTGGCTTATCAATTCAATTCAATGAACATTTAGCAAGTACCTTCTATGTGCAGACACTGTGCTAAGTACTTCGGATACAAATAAGAAAAAAATACGTTCCCTCTCCTAACAATGTAATGGAGGAAACAACTCATAAAAGAAAATGGAAAGAGTGCCACCAGCAAGTTCATTGGGGTGGGAACCAGGCAAAATTGCTGATGGAAAATGGAAAGTTACCTGTAAAGTTCTGAGCCCTCTTGAAAGGAAGGCTTTGGGAAGTTTAATTGCTCCATCCTCCAGCTCTTCAAATCAGAGAGAAGAGGCAACTGAGGGAGTTGAGAAGGTTGAGTAGGAAAAAAAGTCACTAAACATAGTAATGAGATTTCAGGTGATTAGCATATCCCAGGGGAGGCATGATGTGTGAAAACCAAGCAGAGCTGCTGATGGAAAAGAAACTTAAAAGTTTAGAGCCCTATAAAGCTCTGAGAAGAATTTGTTGCTCCAATCTCCAGCCTTTCATTCTAAGGGGAGAAAGAAATGAATAAACTGAGAAGGTGTTCAGTATCAAATATAGAATCACTCAGAATAGTGATAAGATTTCAGGTGGATCAGCTTGATCTGGGTGATATATAATGTTCTCTGGGTACCTGGGGGAGTTATCTAGACTTTTTTTTTGTAAGCAGCATGCCAGCTTCTGAACCTTCTCAAATATATTTTGACTGCCAGTAAAATGTACCTTAGTTTCTTGCATATAAATCTGGCAGATTCATATATTGACCCAGTTACTCATTTTCTGCATCTTTCTTCGAATCATTCAGGGAAAATAGTTTGAAGGATGGATGTGAGTATGAGGAAATGCTCAGATAGAAGTCATTGCTAGAAATTAGCTGAGGGATCAAATAACGTATTCTGGTATAAACTAGAATAGTATTACTTATACTTTCAATACCATGATGAGCTGACTCTTTAATTCTCCTTTAAATCTCCTTATCTCCTTATAAGTAACCTTGTCAAAAAAAGAAATAAAGATTTTCCAGTTCTGTTGGTGGTTTCCCTGAGGCATACCATGCCCATTGCTCTCATTGTACACTCCCATCAGGGTGTGCCTTGGCCAGACCCAGAAGGTGCAGAAGGAGATGGTGCAGCCCATCAACCTCATCTTCAAGTATCTCCAAAATCGGTCCCGAATTCAGGTGTGGCAATATGAGCAAGTAAATATGCGAATAGAGGGCCGCATAATTGGTTTCAATGAGTTTATGAATCTTGAGTTGGATGATGCAGAGGAGATTCACTCTAAAACAAAGTCAAGGAAGCAACTTGGCTGGATCATGCTAAAAGGAGACAACATTACTGTTCTACAAAGTGTCTCTAAAATGTATTGTCAGTGAAGTTAGAAGACACTCAGAAGGCAATACTTTTTTTTCTTAATTAGGTTTTCTAGGCTTCAAAATCCAGCTACACATTTTTCTGTGTTATTTTGATCTTTCTTTTATGTTATTATAACAATAAATCGTCGCTCTGGGATTTGTTTCTATTTTTAAAAAAGGGAAATAAAGTTAGTAAGCCATGATCTGTACCTGATGAAATCAAACTGCCTCTTGAGTTCAACGTGAAACAAGTAGTTCTGGTAGAAATTGTCATAATCAGAGGTTCCCAAACTTATTTGGCCTACCACCCTCTTTTAAAAAAAATTACTGAGTGCACCCCCAGAAATCTACTTTTTTAACCTTTTTAACAGATTTTTTATTGCATTGTTCCAAAAAATATCTAATTTTTTAAAAATGGCAAATCTCAAATTTAATAATTTATTGTTAATTTACTTTTTTTCCTGCACTGAAATTTTAATGATACATTATTGTGTCACGTAACCACATAGTATTGTATTCCAAACAATTCATTACATGAATATTTTCCTGCAGATGCATACTGGACTTCTCAACAATGCTTGTTTGTTAAAAGACTTGGCAGATTTCAGCACTAATCAATTATAACTTGCATGTTTTGTGTTTATTTGGAGAATAATGTAATCACTATAACTTTAACTCTGTTATACGACAGATGAAACATGTACGAACAGTTTTTCAAAATTCTCTTCTCTCCTTTCCTTATGTCTCTACTACCCCCTTATTTTTATTTAACCACCCCCAGTTGCACCTGAGGGTACTGACCTTTTGGATTATTCAAGTACCTTCCAGGGGTCTGTATTGCTCATTTCTGGAACCTTACTTAAAATGCTGTCCTTCCTTGCAATACTAACATGAACTTGCCATTCAATAGCACTGCAAAATATGTGAACACAGTCCAGTTTGAGTTGTTCAAGAGACTCATGCATTAATGAGACCCACAGTACCTTGGACTGTACTAATTTTGACCAGGCCAATTCATTTTAGTTACCACTGTCTAAGGAAGTATGAAGGTGCCATGAAGTGAAATGGAACTACTGTTTTGGAATAGAAATTGATTTCCTAATGTGCTGAGCACCAAGGAAGTAGATATTCAGAAGAATTCAGTTTGCTAAATGAGCTCTTAATGTTTATTTTAACAAAATTTATCCTAAAGTTTTAGATCAAGAGGGGAAAGTAGAAATAGAAAAGATCCACTGATCACCACCTGAAAGAGATCCCAGGATGAAAACTTACAGAAATACAATCGCAAAATTCCAAAAACCCCAGGTTAAGGAGAAAATATTACAAGTAACAAGGAAAAAAAACAATTCAAATACTGTGGAGCCACAATTAGAATTACACAAGACCTAGCAGCTGCTACCTAAAAGACTGCAGGTCTTGAAATACTATATATTGAAGAGCAAAAGAATGGGGGTTGCAGCCAAAAATAGCTTACTCAGCAAAGTTAAGTATAATTCTGAATGACCAAAAAAATGGACATTCAATGAACTGACAGACTTTCAGGATTTTGTTGCAAAAAAAGATCAGAACTTAATAGAAAGTCTGTCATACAAGATCCAGGAGAAATATAAGGTAAATATCAAAGACCAATTATAAGGGATTTAATAAGGACAAACTATTTACTTTTTATATGTGGAAATTTAAACTGTATCTTTAAGATTGTCACTAGCAATAGAGTAGCTCTAAAGAAAGATTTGAGAAGAACTGAGTATGATGTGGTGATTCCGAAAAGTAAAATTGTGTAAGAAAAGTAAAAAGAGCAATTATCTCTTACCAATGAGGCATGAGAGGAAGAACTGATACATAGGAATCAGGCAGGTAGAGGGCTATTAGTACTGGAATCCTATTCTCATCAGTTTTGGGTTAAAGAGGAAACAGCATATACCTCTAGAAGGGTATAAAAGTCTTCTAAATTTATTAAAAAAAACATAAGAGGATGAGGGAACAGGATGGGGGGAGGGTAGAGAAGGGTATGAAGATTAAATTTAGGAGGGTGAGGGAAGAAGAAAAGGGAGAGTTCCTTAGAGGAGTGCATAAAACAAGGAAAAGGAGAGTAAAGGGAGAGAATACGGGATTCTTTAAAAGGGTGTGGAATAAGGAGATAGTGGTTAGAAGTAAACTAAAGGAAGGATAGGGTAAAGAGAGAGTGAGAAGGACAATAGTGAGGAAAAAATAGAATGGAAGGAAATACACAATAATTATAACTTTGAATGGAAATGGGATGAATTTACTTATAAAATAGAAATAGATAGCAGAATGAACTAGAAGTCAGAATCTGACAATATATTGCTTACAAGAAACAATTTTTAAAATGAGAGATACACACAGAGTTAAAAGTGTAGAGTATAATGTATTATGCTTCAGCCAATGCAAAAAAAAAATAGGTGTAGCAATCATGATATCAAAGTCAAAACTAAAATAGATTTAATTAAAAGAGATGAACAGGGAAACTATGAGAAAAAGACACCATAGATAATTAAGCAGTATCAATACTAAACTTATTTGCAACAAATACCAGAGCATCTAAAATTTTTAAAGAAAAGTTAAATGAATCACAGGTGGAAATAGATAGTAGAACTATGATAGTTGGGGGCTTTAATCTCCCCCTCTCAGATCTAGACAAATCTAAGCAAAAAATACATAAGAAAAGTTAAGAAAATGACTAGAATTTCAGATAAGCTAGATATATGATAGATATGATTGATATCTGGAGAAATTTAATGAAAACAAGAAGGAATATACCTTTTTCTCAGTGGTACATAATATCTTTACAATGATTGACCATATATTAGGGCACAGAAATTTTATAGCTAAAAGCAGAAATATTAAATGCTTCCTTTATAGACCACAATGCAGTAAAGATTGCGTTTAACAAGAGACGATGGAGACATAAGAAAAAAAATTTATTGGAGACTAAACAACCTAATTTTTTTTTTTTTTTGCTTTTTGGAAGGGGGAGGGCAGGACAATTGGGGGTAAGTGATTTTGCCCAAGGTCACATGGCTAGTCAGTGTTAAGTGTTTGGGGCTGGATTTGAACTCAGGTCCTTCTGATTCCAGGACCAGTGCTCTATTCATTGTATCACTAGCTGCTCCTAAACAACCTAATCTTAAACAATGTATGACTTAATGGACAAATAATGGAATCAATCAATAATTTCATTAAAGGAAATGACAATAATGAAACAACATATCACAAACCTATGAGTATAGCAAAAGCAGTAATTAGCGGAAAATTTATGTCTCTAAGTGTTTATATCATAAAAAAGAGAAAAGAACACCCTTTAAAATTGGGTATGCAATTTAAAAAGCTAGAAAAAGAACAAATTTAAAATCCCTAATTAAATACTAAATTGGAAATTCTAAAAATTAAAGGTGAAATTAATAAAGTTGAGTCTAAGAAAACCATTGAATTAATAAATACAACTAGGAATTGGTGTTATGAAAAAATCAGTGAAGTAGATAGACCATTAGCTAACATGATTTTAAAAAGAGAGAGAAGAAAACCAAATTAATAGCATCAAAAATGAAAAGGATGAATATATCACTAAAGAAGATGAAATCAAAGCAGTTATAAGGAGTTATTTTGCCCAATTATATTCCAATAAATTCAACAACTTAAGTGAAATGGAAGAGCATTTACAAAAATACAAACTGCCTAGATGAGCAAATGAGGAAACAGAATATCTAAATATCTAAAAATAAAAATTTTAGAAAAAGAAATTGAACAAGCCATAAATGAGCTTCCTAAGAAAAAAAGCACCAGAACCAGATGAATTTACAAATGGATTTTATCAAACGTTTAAAGACCAAGTAACCCCAATATTAAATTAATTATTTGGAATATGGGGTCCTACCAAACTCCTTTTATGAAACAAATATGATACTGACACCTAAACCAGGAAAAGTAAAAACAGAGAAAGAAAATTATAGACCAATTTCATTAATGAATATGGATGCAAAAATCCTAAATAAAATACTAGCTAAAATATTACAACAATATATTACAAAGATTATACATTATGGCCATGTGGGATTCAGACCAGGAATGCAGAGATGGTTTAACATAAGGAAAATTATTAACATAATTGATTATATCAATAATAAAAGTAACAAAAATCATATGATAATATTAACAGATGCAGAAAAAGCATTTAACAAAGTATAACACTCATTTCTATTAAGAACACTTGAAAGTATAGGCATAAATGGACTTTCCCTTAAATTGTTAAGAAGCATTTATCTAAACCCATCAGCAAGCATTATTTGTAATGGAGATAAGCTAGAAGCCTTCCCAGTAAGATCAGGTGTGAAACAAGGATTCTCCTTGTCACCAATATTATTCAGTACTGTAATGGTAATCCTAGAAAAAGCAATAAGAGAAGATAAAAGGAATCAGAATAGGGAATGAGGCAATAAATAAAATAAAATTAAAAATTCTTTTTGCAGACGATATGATGACATACTGAAGACAACTAAAAAGTAATTAAAATAATAATTTCAGCAAAGTAGCAGGGTATAATGTAAACACACATAAGTCATCAGCATTCCTATATTATCAATAGGATCCTGCAGGAAGAGATAGAGATACCCAATTTAAAGTAACTCTAGATAGTATAAAATACCTGGAAATATATCTATCAAAACAAACCCAGGATCTAGATGAACAAAACCATAAAAAAACCCCACTTTGTACACAAATAAGACCAGATTTAAATGAATGGAGAATTAATTGTTCATGGGTAGGTAAGACCAATATAATTAAAATGACAATTTTTTACCAAAATTAATCTACATGTTAAATGCCATTCCAATTAAATTACCAAAACAGTATATGGAGCTAGAAAAAATAACAAAATTTGTTTGGAAGAACAAAACATCAAGAATATTAAATGAACTAATTGGGGGAAAATGTAAAAGAAAGAGGTTTAGCAGCACTGTATCTTAAACTATATTTAAGGCAGTAATTATCAAAACTATCTGGTACTGACTAAGAAATAGAAAGGTAAATCAGTAGAACAGAGTAGACACAATCTATAGCAACAAATGAATATTATATTATATTAATATCCAGGGTTTGACAAGTGTAAAAACTTAAGTTTTGGGGATAGGAATTCATTATTTGGTAAAAAAAAAAAAAAAAAAATTGTGTGGGAAAGTTGGAAAGCAGTCTGCAAAAATTGGGCATAGACCAGTATCTACCAAGATAAAGTCAAAATGGATATATGACCTAGATATAAAAGGAGATATTATCAGAAAATTTGAAGAACATGGAACATATTATTTATCAGACTTATAGATACGTGAATAATTTATGAACAAACAAGAGAGTGTTGTGAGATGTAAAATTTTGATTACATTAAATTTAAAAGTTTTTGTATAAATAAATAAGATGTACCAGAAGGAAAGCAGAAAACTGGGGAAAAATTTTATAGATAGTTATTCAAATAAAGGTCTCATATCTCAAATATATAAAGAACTTTGTCAAATGTATAAGAATGTGAGTCATTCCCCAACTGATAAATAGTCAAAGGATATGAACAAGCAGTTTTCTAATGAAAAAGTCACGTTAAAAGTGTTGAATAACGTTTTGAATCTCATGGTTTATCTGTTGACATTTGCACAGATGGTGCAAGAACAATATTCAATTTATATTTTCAAAAACAAAAACAATGTGACTTCTCACTATTTTTTTTTGTTTTGGAAAAGTTTTTTTCATCATGTGTTGTTTATATTAACATGTAATAAGTTTATTAAGTGCATTAATTTTTAAAATGATTTTAAATATTTTTTGGTTTTAATTCCTAATAGAGTAAATATTAACAGGCATAACCCATCAAAAAAAGACTCTTTGAGGTACTCGGTAATTTTGAATGTGAAAAGGGGTCCTGAATGAAAAAGTTTCAGAATCACTGGCCTGAATCATTGGAATGAATCTAATCAAAGAAAATACAGTAGGGATAAATATAAAGTCTTTCATTTGGGTTCAAACAATCAACTTCACAAGTACAAGGTCTTGTGGTTGATCCACTGCATCCAACTCTCTGTGACTGAGCCCTGGATGGAGTTTTCTTGGCAAAGATACCAAAGTGGTTTTCCATTTCCTTCTCCATTGGATTAAGGAAGCGGTTAAAGGTCACGCAACAGATTTACACATTGACTCAGTTAATCAATTTCTCCATCTCTCCTCAAGCCTCTCAGGGAGGAAAAACCAAGGAACAGTTTGAAGTATGGGTATGAGAATGAGGAAATGCTTAGATAGATTGTTGCTAGAAATAAGCTCAGGATCAAATAACATGTTCTGCTACAAACTATAATACCATTACTCATACTTTCAAAATCACGATGAGCTGATTCTTTAGTTCCCCTTATTTACCACTTGAGTAATCTTGTCAAAAAAGGAAAGAAAGTTAGCGTGCCATGATCTGTACCTGATAAAATCAAGCTGCCTCTAGAGTTCAACCTGGAACAAGAAGTTCTGGTAGAAATTGTCATGATGGAGAGTTGACTGAGGATTTACCAGGCTGCCACTCATCAATGTCTTGTTTGACAAGATAGATTGTATAGGAGTATACATATGTCTAAAATCTAGGATACACATAATGAGGAGTCCAGGATGCATATAATGAGATAAAGAAAGTGAGGATGAGAAACAATAATCGAATAATTGGGATTCAAGAAGCTATGTCAGTAGGCATTTTCATTTAGAAAGATCCAAGATTTAAAGCTAAAGGAAACCTCAGAGGTTATCAAATCCAACTCTTCCTTTTATAGACGAAGAAACTGAGGAATAGGAGAAAAATGTGGCTGTGTATATCAAGAGACTTATTGGCATCCTGAAATCAAAGTTCAAAGCAGAAAAAGGGTGGAAGAAGAATAAATGATTCACTTCCAGAGAGAGTGTCAGTGTTTGGGGAGAAAAAATATATTCTTTTAAAAAAATCTAAAAAAAAAGAAATTGTCATGATGCTGTCCTTTCTTACAAAACCAACATGAACATGCCATTCAATAACAATGCAAAAAATATGATCTCTGTGTTCAGAGTTGTGCAAGAGACCCATGCATTGATGAGACGCACAGTACCTTAGACTGTACTAATTTTGACCAGGACAACTTAGTTTACTCACCACTAAGGAAGTGTGAAGTTTCCATGAGGTGAAATGGAACTAAATCTTTGGGATAAGAATTGTTCTCCTAATGTGCTAAGCACCAAGGAAGTGAATATTCAGAAGAGTTTAGTTTGCTGAATGAGCTCTTAATGCTTACTTTAATAAAATCTATATGTATTTTATATATATTACAATAAACATTTTATAGGTGTTAAAGTTTATATGTTTGTTTACGTGTTTCATTATGGGGGAATGGGAAATGCATATGGATTTCACTAAACTCTCTGCATATGTCTCTGTAACTCAATATCCCAGTAGTTTCCACCATGGAAAAAGTACTAACACATGTATTCCTATGTAGTACCACACTCCATGAACCTCTGTACTCCTCTCATTTCCCTACCTTCCTTCCATCCTCAAAGAGAGACCAAGCCATCATCCTGAAGTGGAGGCTTTTATTGTGAAGGAACTTAGAAGTAGAAGGAAATGACAACCAAGGTATCATCCTCCACTTCTCACTCTCTTCCCGCATATCCAATCACCTGCTAGGCCCTACTGATTTTACTTTCATAAAATCTCCTGCCTATGCCCCCTTCTCTCCTCTGACACTGCCACCCTGCTGGTGTAAGCCCTCATCACTTCATGCCTAGACTCCTGCAATAGTCTGCCTGTTGGACACAGTGCCTCAAGTATTTCCCTGTTAAACTTCATCCTCTACTCAGCTGTCACATTGATATTTCTAAAGTTCAAGTTTGACTATGTCGCTCACCTCTTCTTCAGGACACTCCATTGATTTCCTAGCACCCCTGGGATCAAATAGAAATGATTCTGTTCAATATTCAAAGTCCTTCATAAGCTGGCTCCCTCCCACCTTTCCAGTTTTCTTACACTTACTCCTTTCAATATGCTCTAAGATCAGATGCAATGACACTGGCTTCCTTGGTGTTCCTTGCACAAGACAATTCCTCTCCCCACTCTGTATGTGTTCATTGACCATCTCTCTTGCTTCAATTTTTCCTCCCTCCTTATCTCCATCTTCTGACTTCCCCAGCTTCCTCCCTGTCCCAGATAAAATCCTTTTCCTTGTCCCTGTTAATGCAAGTCCCTTCCGTCTCTTGACTATCTCCAATTTATCCTATATTTAGCTTGTTAGTATATAGTCCTTTACATGTAATCTCCCTCAGTTAAACTATGAACTCCTTTCTTTACGTCCCTGTTTTTATTACAATGCCTGGCACATGGCAGACACTCAATAAATGCTTGTTGATGGAGTGTGATTGGTAAGCTTCTCCCTTAGTGTTCAGGAACAACATGTACCACCCAGAATTTGGTAGTTTTGATGGTCTCAGGTCTGGGCAATGTTGACAGACTGTAGTACTCTGCTTTCCTGGGGAAATGTTTATTGTTAGCTGTGAGGCATATAATGTCAAATTCCTTTGCCACTACGGGATATTTTTCTCTCTTCCATGGAGGAGTGGTAGGAGAAGGAGGAGGACATGTTGTGGGTCATCATCTGGGCAAAAAAGGTGCTTATGTTCTTTGGTCTTTCAAGGACATACAATGACGAAGAAGTTTTTAAAATTACTACTGTTATTTTTATTCCCTTTAGAATATCGTATTGACACTTTCTCTATCCAAGCTTTATGTAAAGTGTGCTAAATTGAAGGCAGTGAAATAAAGTAGACATCTATAACAATTAAGTGAAGAAGGAGGCATTTATCTAAGTCAGACAATTATCTTTACTCTCCAGTAAGGCCAACTATATAAGCTTAAAAATAACCATATGGGGGGAAAGTTGAATGATGTTTCGTGCCTAGATTTTAAATTTGATTTCTGAGTTCTTGATCTATTAAAGAAGTGGCTTGAAGAAGACTATTATTGGCCTCTAGGTTGCATAGTAGCTAGAGCACTAAACCTGTAGTCAGGAAGACATGCTCAAATCCAGCCTCACTATTAGCTATGTCTGACTCTGGGCAAGTCACTTGACCTGTGTCTGTCTCAGTTTCCTCACTATAGAAAAATGAATATAACAAGAGCACCTATATCCAAGGGTTGTCATCGAGATCAAATGAGATGATATTTGTAAAGTGCCTTGCAAACCTTAAGCCCCTATAGAAATGCTAGCTGTCATTGTCATATGATAGGGCAATAACTTCTCAGTTTGTCCTCAGCTAGATGATCTACTTTATATGATTCTAGACTTTTCCTAAGTTAAAAAATTATATGAGAAAGAGTGGAAATGAGGTAATAACAAAGTATCAATGGATTATCCCTGGTTTTAGTTACCTACCTTCTCCCTTTTTGTCCAACACGAGATATATGATTTGATCTTGTATGTTCTCCCTAGTCTCTTAACTAAGGTTCCAAGATTCTAGGTTTATGCTGAGAAAATCAGACGAATTAACCTAGGTGTTTAGCACATCATTGTTTAGAATTAAAAGGCAGTGCCAAATAGGTTCTGGTTCTGGTTGTGTTGAGATTTTCCTGTAGATAAACATGTTTATTGGTATTAGGTAATGGATTAGAAAAGGTAACAGGAAGGGATAATGACAAATGTTGAAGGGACTGCAAGAAAATAGGCACATTAATGTATTGTTGGAGGAGTTAAGAAGTGGTCAGACCATCCTGGAAAACAATTTGAATGAGGGAACTTGTAGGGTGAGGAGGCAGTTGAAGCATGGTGAGAGACAAAGGCTGGAGTCAGAATTGGAGCAGCAGGAGAAACTTCATAGGTAGTTGTTGATTGAACTTTAGCCTCCTCTGTAGAAGATGAGGAACTCTGACTTCCAGACCCTGGATATTCTAAAAAGAAGAATAAGAAGAAGGAAAAGGAGGAGGAGGAGGAGAAATTGGAGAAGGATGAAAAGAAGAAGACAAAGATGATTAATGATGTGGGTGATGTTGATGATGATGATGATGATGATTTTATGGTATCAGCTGTTGTTTGGACATGGAAAAAGATACTCTGCTTGACTGTTGCATAGCATTTTACTTGGATTACAAAATCTCTAAAGATTCTAGCTGAGCCAGAAGTCAGAGGTGGTGAAAGCATCTGACTTGGCAATGCTCAGTGGAGGAGTTTCTGGTGAAGACTCTGAATGAGGTAGGTAGAGGCATATTGCTAAGGTATCATTGATTCTACAACATTAGAGTTATAAATTGCCCCCATTCAAGCCCAGTCTTTGACCATATATGCTCCCAGTATGTGTACTTCAATACTTATGATCTCTATGTGTGATGACTCTCCCTACTGATATTGGTTGTAGTTATAGGAGAGTGAGCACCAGATTTATAGGGGAAGGTGTTTTGATACGAATGTTTTTTTACCACTATGCTTCAGTGAATATCTTTGCTTTGAGCTGACTATGTTTTCTTGTCAACTACTGAAAAGTAAATTATCTTTAGGAATACATGAACTATATAATTTTAGGAGTATGAACCAAAAAAACCCCTTGAACTTGGGGGGGAGCTATACTGCAATGGATGACCCTTGGAGATTGAGGAAGGATCTTAGAGTGTAACAGGGACATCATAGTATTCCTTGAAATAATTGGCCTCAAGGAGGAAAAAAAAGTAGAAAAAAGAATGTAAAGTGATGATAAGAAATATAAACCATATTCTGGTGCTAGAGAGTAGAAGAATACGACATGAAGAAAGAATGGAAGAAGGAAGGATAACTGAATATTTGGAGCTACAGACAGGAAACAATTGCTTTTTGTCCTGTGAAGGAGTTTCCAATCACCATTGATCTTCCCTTTCTCTTCTATTACTTGATGACCTAATGGCATTTGTAGATACATATGTGAACAGAGTTGCCTCTTGTCTTCCTCAGATGTGTATCCAGTACATTACAGAAAGCTTCCCAGGAGTTGTCAACTCCACTTGCCGCTATTACCTTGGGATATTTCACATGGGAGTAAATGATATAAACAAAAGGAATCTACAAAGCAATGATAGGGATGATGATGACCTTGGCAAAAGACTGAAAGTGTTGAGGTTATATGTGGTGTTTTCATCATTTCTGTGGCGTGAAGGTAAGTAATTAAAAAAAAGAGAAAGCAGTCATGGAAAACAAAAACTTGCCTAGAGAGATGGTGTTCCCATGAGACTTGCCCAGACAGGGAGAAACTCTATGGACTGGTCAACACCAGGGGTAATAAATCATTTGTCACTCGCTTATGATGAAGTAATCTCTGGAAAAAAAAGTTGAAAGGAAGAAATTTCACAAGTATAAAGAAAAATTTACATCCATATTGAACTTGTTCAACTTTATGAAATTATGATAAGAGACTTTATGACAAAGGATGTTGGCATTGATCCAAGTCAATTAACTGTGCATAAACCTGATGAAACTGGAAAATCCGTGCTGGGAAATAAAAGCAGTAAATGCAGAAAAAAATGTACTCCAAAGTTTAAAAGTAGCAGCTGGTGTCCCTCCGCCTCCAAATTAAGAAGTTATTTCAGGTCATTCTGAGGATGGTTCTGGAACACCCGGGGAAGATGAGTCTCTGTAAAAACGATTTTAACATTCCTTTTCAAATTTTGAGTTTTAAATTCTCTCCTCTGGGGGGGCGGAGCCAAGATGGCAGCATAGCAGCAGCAACATATCGCAGCTCTCACATAGCCACCCCAAAATACCCATAAAATAGGACTCTAAACCAATCCTAGAACTCCAAAATGCA
>JAQQSV010002173.1:0-17564 GCA_028646515.1 Pseudochirops corinnae
GAAGGAAGGAAGGAAAGAAAGAAGGAAGGGAGGGAGGAAGGAAGGAAGGAAGGGAGGAAGGAAGGAAGGAAGGAAGAAAGGAAGGAAGGAAGGAAGGAAGGAAGGAAGGAAGGAAGGGAAGGAAGGGAAGGAGCTAATGCAATCTTAGGCTATTAAGAGAAGCTTTGCTTCCAGTAAGGAGGAGATAAATTCTTTGTACTTTGCTTTCTTCTGACCTCATCAGGAATATTATGTTCACTGCTGGGTGCCATAGTTTAGGAAGGATATTGATAAGGCAGAGAGCTTTTAAAAGGAGGGCAACAAGGACGGTGAAGAACCTTGAGTCCCTGTCATTTGAGGCTTAGTTGAAGCCTGGGGCAAGGAGACTCAGAGGAGACATCACAGCTGTGTTCAACTTTCTGGAGGGTGGATGAAAGATTAAAGGGACTCTGTTTGGCCCCAGAGGGCAGAACTGAGAACAATGGACAGTATTACAAAGAGCCTTGTTGTAAGGGGAAATGTCCTAATAATCTGATCTGTCCAAAAGTCGAATTGGGCTGTCTCAAGAGAAGGTTTTTCCTCATTGGAAGTCTTTGAGCAAAGGCTGGATTACTACTTCACACGTATTTTATAGTGGGGAAATCCTTTCTTATTTAAGTTAGATTAGATGGCCCCTGAGGTCCCTACCAAGTCTGGAATCCTGGTGTTCTATGATTCTGTGATTCTAATTCGGTAGTTCTCACAACTTTGTGAGGTAGCCTGGGCAGTTTTGACTGATTTTTGGTTATTCAATTTTATAGTTTTCTCTGCCTCCCATTCTTTAGGGTAGGTAAATGTGTAAGATAGGCTGTGAATACCAGAAGTTGCAATGATAATGTCTTTTTCTTTTAAAATAATAATGGGAGGGATAATTTATAGTGAAGTTTCCCCATTCTGAAAAATCAAATCTAGAATGACTTCAGTATTCACTAGGCCTAGGTTTAGAAGTCAGCTGACCTTCCAGGAATCTGGGGCTTAGAGCAGTGGAGACCCTCCCCAGTGCCACCTCAGCACAAGATGTGCCAAACAAGGTTAAGACTGCTTTCATTGGACACCCACATGTTTCCAGGTCCTTTGTCTCAGAGATAGATTCCCGTGCTTAGGTGGTGGGCCATCCTCCTTACCAATGAGAGTGAAGGCCAGTTGGGGGGTGGGTTTCTGCATTAGAAGGTTATATAACCATAGGCTTGCTTTTACCTGTTGTTCTCCCTCTGCCAATGCCATGTGGGCGACAGGGGCAGAGTCCTTGTTCATGAGAAAGAATAAAGACCTTTTCTGACCTCAGATTCAGACTCTGAACTCTTTCATCTCACACAGTTATAACAACAATTTACATTTATATAACTTTTAAAGGTTGTAAAACTCTTCAGATACATTATCTCATTTTACTCTCATAGCAACTCAGTGAGGTAGTTATTATTATCCCCATTTCACAGAGGAGACAACTGAGGCTCAGAAGAGTTAACTGACAACAAGGATCATCCAGCTGGTAAGTGTTGAAGGAAGGACCTGAACTTAAAATTCACAGCTTCTCAGACCAGTTTTAGCTAAAGTATGATAGTATTTGAGAGTAAGATTCTGATGAAATAAATGGCATTATCAATACATTCGCTTCTGAAGTCAAAGGTAAATTTTATATACATTTCAGGCTAATGCATACTACTTAGAAAGGATGTTCAAAGCACGGTGCTAAAGAAGTCACAAATAAGTTCCATAATAATTCACAGAACCATTTTTAAACTTTCTTTTTTTTTTTGCTTTCCCACCCCGACTCCAAATATGGTTAATGTGGAAATAGGTTTTGAATGAATTAATTTGTTTTGCTGTTCAGTCATTTCAGTCATATTTGACTCTAAGTGACCCCGTTTGGGGTTTTCTTGGCAAAGATACTGTAGTGGTTTACCATTTCTTTCTCTGGCTCATTTTACAGATGAGGAAACTGAGACAAACTAGGTTAAGTGACTTGTGCAGGGTCACACAGTTAGTAAGTGCTTGAGGCCGGATTTGAATTCAAGAAGAGGAATCTTCCTGACTCTAGGCCTGACCTAGCCTAGGGGCAGCTGCATCTTACTTCCTGTGTATAATGGGTATTAGATTTCTTGCCTTCTCAGTAGGTAGGGGAGAGAGGGAAAGAATTCGGAATTGAAAATTTTTTAAAAATTAAAAAGAGATTATGTAACAAAAATAATAACTTGTAGGTATTTGACCCTCTATAATTAGTTCCCTACAACACTATGGTGTAGACAGTACAGTTAGTATTATACTCATTATACAGAAAAGGAAACTGAGGATCAGAGAAGCAGAGATTTATATCAGGTCTCACAGCTAATACATGGTAGAAGTGAACTTTCATCTAAAATATTTTAGTTCCCACGACCAGAATTCTTCTCCTTACACCATACCACTTTATTCTGGTCCAAACTAGAAGATGAATAGCAGATCTCCAAAAAGACTTGTTCAGTGCCCCAGGGAGAGACCCCAAATGTGAGTCAGTTATGCTGTAAAGACGTGTCCTCAGTCATGAGGAAGTAGAGGCATCTCAGGATCAACCTATCACTCCACCTTATGTTTCTACAGTCATGCCCTATAGTACTGAGTTAACAAGCATTATGTCTTAGAGAATAACTAAAGTTCATGTAGCTGTTTTAAGATTTGCAAATAACTTTACATAGTCACATCTCATTTGGTTAACTTAATATGAATAAGAATAATTGGTTCTTAGATCATTTTAATGTTTGCAAAGCCCTTTACCCACAATATCACCTTTAATTATATGCATAATAATAATATAAGCACTTTATGGTTTACAAAGCACTTTGTGTTTTATCTTCACACCAGCCAACCCTATGAGTTAAGTGCTACATTTTAGAAATGGTAAAAACTAAGGCTGACTGGTGGAGAATATCATTGAATATTCAAATTCTAGATCTAGAATGCCTGAATATTAAGAGTTTTTCTCTCTTTAGCCCCTTTTTAATCCTAATACATTCTCATATAATATGCTTGTATATGTGTACAGGTCAACATCATTATTATTGCTATTGTTAATAAAAAGCTCAATTTGAAGAGTAAAAAAAAAAAAACTAAGGCTAAAAAGAGATCAAATGACTTACCCAGGGTTACACAGCATATAAGTGTCTGAAGATGGATGTGAGTCCAGGTCTTTCTGATTCCAAGTTTAGCACTAAGCCATGATAAGCCCTAGAAGGTAACTGAAGAGTTCACCTATAGAAAGCCCTGAAAAGAACGCTTTCAAAAACCTTTTTAAAAGTGAGACGTATTTGAGAAAGAGCTAGAGGACTGAGACAGTCTTCACCAACATGGAGCTTTTTAATGAGTTTGCTGATTATGACTGCACCCAAAGGGAGTAACGGTGAACTTGTTGAAGTTGGCGGTCTCTTCAGCCAAAGGACATATTCACTTACCTCAGGCATAACTTCTTTCTTATTGATTACTTTTTTCCACTTTCTTTTCTCTCTTTTTTTTTTTTTAAAGAAATACCTTACAGCAATCTCATAGTTTTCTGAGCACTTAATTTTGTATTGCTTCCTCATGATCTGATCAATAGCTAAGTTTACCCTAGAGAGGTTACGATGTGAAATAGTTTTTCCTCAAAAGAATGAATTTACACTTTACAAAGTGCTTGGACATTATCATCATACTGCAGCTTCAGCAACTTCTGGATCACCTTCTGACCTTCTGCACAATCACACTGATCTGACCCACCTCCCCAGGACTCCCTGGGAATGACTCCACCCTGAAACTAACTCAGTGATCAATAAATCCCTACTTATCACAACCATGTCATGAGACAACCCAGGCACATGCACATTGCTCATCTACTTTTGGTTTATTCTCCAATCTGCCCTCACTCCACACTGGTTACCTGGCTGCAGCTTTGTTAGCCACCTTCCCTGTCTCCTACTTTTTCAATTTTATTTTTCTTCAGGAAAATGTAAAAATGCAAGTAGGCACCATCTTATTTTTTTTTTATCCCCAACACTTAGCACAGTACTTGGCACATAGTAACTGCTCTTTCTATGTCTATCTAATCTGTCTTTTTAATCTATTACAACCAATAATGTTTTGCAATAATATGCCTAATATAAGAGCACCTCTAGCCTCTTAATACTGGAAAGCCCACTACAACTAAAACTAACCTGAAACTATCATAGTTAGCAATGCTTTCTAGGCCTTCATGACCATGAACTGGTATCCTATTTAGTGATGAAGAGACCAACTCTTAGACTTTGTCATCTTGCCATTCCATGGGAACCCTGAGCTGGCTTTGATGACTCACTTTCCCTTCTTCCCCTGTTGAATTTGTACTCATATTTTAAAGCCCAAGTAAAATACTGGCTCCCTGCATATTCAGTAAAGATGGCAATGTGAAAGGTGGTAGAAAAGCCTACCTTTCACAAGAATACCCCAGTAGATATCAGAAAAGAAACCTAAATAGAGCAATGATAAATAAAACCAAAGAGAAACAGAAGTAAGCATCAACATCCAGTCTAGAACTGAGCAAAAACATGACTAGAAACCAATGGAGACTTGGATGTGGGTCTCACACCAGGGAAACCAGCATAACCTCTGATAAATGGCTCAAAGATCTGTGACTTCTAGAAGATGTAGCTAGGTAGTGCAATGGATAGATTGCTCAGCCTGCAGGCAGGATGCACTGACCTCAAATCTGGCTTCAAACACTTACTAGCTGTATGAACTTGGGCAAGTCACTCTAACCTATTTGCCTCAGATTTCTCAACTGTAAGAAGGAGACAATAATATCACCTACCACCCAGGGTTGTTGTGAAGATAAAATAAGACACTATTTGTAAAGTGGTTAGAACAGTGCCTGACACGTAGTAGGAACTATATAAGTGCTAGATATTATAATTAGACCAGGGAAGTCAGACTAAGCCCATGTAAATTAACCTGAATCCCACTCCTAGCTCTGACCTATCAGAACCAAAGCAGAGACAGAATGGAAAAACTTACAGACTCTTGAAAAAACAGAATGGAGCACTTAAGATTGTATGACTATACAAGACAACAGTAAATATTAGGATAGTCAAAGATTTTGAAAATGTAATATATAGATTATCAAAAACAATTGACTTGGAAAATAAGTCAACAGTTAATCTAAGAATCATGGGACTCTCTGAATACCATAAGTAAAAAAAATGAACTTGGATGGCATGGATCAAGAAATAATAAAAGAAAACGGCCCAGATCTACTAAAACCAGACGGCAAGACAAAAATAGAAAGAAGCTACCAATCATTTACTGTAAAAAAAAAAACCACAAACTGAAAACACTTGGGAATGTCATAGCCAAAAAATGCTCTAAGTCAAAGAAAAAAAAAATATGACAGTCAGATAGAAAGAGTTCAAATACCAATGATCCACAGTCAGGATCACAAAAGACTATGATGCCAGTATTATGAAAAAGAGAAAATCTTGGAAAAGAACATTCCAAAAAGCAAAAAATGAAAACTTTCAGCCAAGAATAACTTACTTGAAGTAAAACCCTACTGGGGGAAAATGGACCTTTTCAAAAAAATTAATTTTTATTGACGTCTTAGTTTTTTCACATCATCATAGTTATCCCAAATATTCTTCCTTTTTCCTCTCCCAGAGAGTCATCTCATATAACAAATAGTATTTTTAAAGAGGAAAAAAAATCAGCTCAACTCATTGATAAACAAGTTCAAAAAATATTTGCAATGACCTGCATACTGCCTACCTCCACAAAGGGGCGAATTGAAGATGTCGTATTTCTTCATTCAAGTCTTACTTTATAATTTTTTTACATTCACTTTTGATTTTTGGTATGTTGTTTTTTTTTTTTTACTTACATTGTTGTAATCATAATTTATATTGTTTTCTTGGATCTGCTTACTTTACTCTGCATTAGTTCTATGCTTCTCGGCTTTCATACATTATTTCTTACAGCACAATAATATTCCATTACATCCAGGTACCACAATTTGTTTAGCCATTTTCTAATTGAGAGGCATCTATTTTGTTTTCAATTCTTTGCTAACATAAAAAGCGCTGCCATAAATATTTTGATAGATGTGGGAACTTTCTTCTTATCAATGGGTTTTTCGGGATAGAATCCCAGCAGTGATTTCTCTGGTTCAAAGACTATGGACATCTTAGTCATTTCATTTGAATAATTCCAAATTGGTTTCCAATCTTGTCGTTGTTCAGTAGTATCTGGCTCTTCATGACCACATTTGGGGTTTTCTTGGGAAAGATACTAGAGGTTTGCCATTTCCTTCTCTAGATCACTTTACAGATGAGAAAACTGAGGCAAACAGCGTTAAGCTAGTAAGTGTCTGAAGTTGGATTTGAACTCAGGTCTTCCTGAGTCCAGGCTAGCAACACTATCTCTAACAGTCTATGTTCTATGGCATTCAATTCAATAAATATTTCACATTTAACATTTTTTACCACTTACTCTATGGAAAGCATTATGCATGATAGGTATTATCATATTATAAACATTAATAGTAGAGACTCGCTAGCTTTGGAGAGGTAGCACTGGGGACTAAGTTGGCTTGGGTTTGAATCTCTGCCACTTACTAGTTGTGTAACTATATATAAGACTAAGCATCAGATTTCTCTTTTATCAAATGAAAATGATGATGATACTTATACCACCTACTTCATAGCATTGTTTTAATTTTTTTTAATTTCAGGACTGGGGTTTTATTTTTTTTTATTTTTAATAATATTTTATTTTTCCCAATTACATGCAAAGACAAATTTTAACATTCATTTTTAAAAAATAGTGAGTCCCAAATTTTCTCTCTTCCTTTCTCACCTTCCCCCTTCCTATGACAGTAACCAATTTGATACGGGTTATATATGTGCAATCATATAAAATTAGATATTTCAATATTAGTCATATCATTAAAGAAGAAAAAGACCAAAAGAAACAAGAGAAAAAAACAAAGTGAAATTGGTATGTTTTGACTTGCATTCAGACTCCATAGTTCTTTCTCTGAATGTGGATAACATTTTCCATAAGTCTTTTGTAATTATCTAAGATCATTGTATTGCTGAGAAGAGCTAAGTCTATCAAAGTTGGTTATCACACAATGTCACTGTTAGGGTGTACAATATTCCTGTGGTTCTGCTTGCTTCACTCAGCATCAGTTCATGTAAGTCTTTCCAGGTTTTTATGAAATTTGTCTGCTCATTATTTCTTGTAGCACAATAGTATTCCATTGCATTCATATATCACAACTTGTTCAGCCATTCCCCAATTGATGGGCATCCCCTTGATTTCTAATTCTTTGCTACCACAAAAAGAGTTGCTATAAATAATTTTGTACAAGTATGTCCTCCCCCTCCCCTTTTTTATGTCTTTGGAATACAGGCTTAGTTAGTGGTACTGCTGGATCAAAGGGTATGCACAGTCTGCCTTTTGGCATTGCACTGTTTTACAGTGAGTGTATTGTAAGCAATCTTAATGGATTATATAAATGTAAGCTATAATTGTTATAGTCCACAAGGGGTCTCCAGACCCTACTTGGAAAATAGTTTGGTATAAGCAAAAACTATTGGATGAGGGAAATGTGTCATGTGACCTCTGGGAAGCCCATTATAAACTCATAAGCCCCTAAGGAGTAACAGAGTTATGGTTTAACCCCAGATGGTTCAAATCCCCTGGAGTTAAAAATAGCAAAGTATAATGAGAAGGAAGAGTGCTTAAGGGCACAGGAGCTTGCCTCATTACCCCCAACTGGGCTACCCAGAAGCAGGTGCTGGCATGTTGAAAAAAAAAAAACCCAGCTTGCTACACACAGGAGGTGGTTCCTCTATTAAACAAATCATACCTGTTTGAACTCTGATTTCGGCCTTGGCCAAAATTACTACAATGAGGTAGAGTGTCTTAGGCAACTAGGCAGCTGCATGAACACCAGGAGGTATTAAGATGTTAGTCACTCTGTGAAAATTAAACCTAACAATTGGGCAAACCCTATCACTTCTAATGGGCTATATGTGACTATCTGTTCAAGGGCAATAAGAATCAAATCTAGATCTTAACCCTGACAAGTCTGAAAAAGCCTGACATTGTAGCAAAAGTAGGGGGTGTTGTTTTAAAGCAGTAGGTCGCGACCCCTTTGGGGGTCAAACGACCCTTTCACAGGGGTCACAGGGGTCACCTAAGACCATCAGAAAACACATATTTCTGATGGTCTATCTGTCTCCAGGTGGGTCCGCCCACATGCAGATACGCCCACATATGAGTATTAAAGGGTCGTGGCATTAGGGAGGTTAAAACCACTGTTTTAAAGGGAAAATGGAAAAGGATAAGAGAAATCCAGAGGGTGAGACCTAGAAGATGCCTAAGAACCCAGGAGGAAGCTAGTTGTTCCAGGATGACATAGGCAATCTGTTTCTATTTATGCCCACCCAAGTTCTCATCATGTATGTATATGTCCATCCATAGCATACTCATATAAATAATTACATGTCACATAAATAAATACTCAGGTAAATACATGTACAACTCTTGAACAGATTCTGCAGATGGACAATGAGCTAGCTGGGCACAGAATTGAACAGGAAGAGAATGAGGTTGGATTGTCTTTGAAACTGTACATTTTCTTTTAATGACCCTAAGCTTCTCTAGAAAACAGAGTTCCATCTTTTCAATACCAAAATTCTTGAAGTGGTGTTGTTTGACAACCAATCATGATGTTAGTCAACAAGCATTCCCAGTGGAGCTGGACTATTACCCATGGGATCCAAGCGTGGTCCTCTCCAAATCATCCCGCCTGTATTCCAGCCTCTTCTTCATCCTCTTTGAATCTGAAGATGACTACTGCCTCCGAGGTGCTGACTTTGGTACTCTCTTCCATGCTCCCCTTTCCAACTGTCATTTCCCTGTATATGCTATTAGTATGTAAACTCTTTGAGGGCAGAGACAGCTTTGGTTACTTGTAGTTTTATCTCCATTACTTAACATAGAGACTGGCACATAGAAATCACTTAAATGCTTTTTTCATTTCATTCATTCATCAGTATCTGTTATAAGCTAGACACTATGCTAAGTAATAAAGATATAAAGGCATAGATGAACCCATCTCTGCCACAATGAGGTTTTATTATATAAAAGGATATAATATGTACAAATATAAACATATACAAAATACCGAAGTATATAATAATACACTAAATAAATACAAGGTAATTTTAAGACTTATTGCTAGCAACTGGGAGACCTAGGAAATGCCTCACATAGGAAGCGGTATTTAAACATGAAGCCCCTATTTGTAGAGGGAGGATAGAGAGACAGACACAAAGAGACAAGACAGAGAGGACAAGAGTCAGAGAGATGGACAGATAGGGACAGACAGGGATAGAGAAAGAGCTATTGAATATAGGTTCACAGCTGGGTCTAGGACTATTGGTCTATAGGCCTTCTTGTCATACTTCGTTGCATAGTCCATACCTTTATAGTAAATAATCACTCAGAATGCACTAAAAATTAGCTCACCTTTATCTGGGAAGAAAACTCATTATAAAAGGACACGTAGTTGTTGTAGAATCAATCATTCATGTCTGACTCTTTGTGAAGTCATTATGGGGTTTTCTTGAAAAGGATACTGGAATGATTTGCCATTTCCTTCTCTGATAAACAGATGTTCATGCCATTTTAAAAAATGTTTAGAGAGAAAAAGAAGTTATTAAAGGTATGTGATGCCAATTTGCTAGCAATGATGAAACTATGAGGAAGTGGAAAGGAATACATTTTCCAGGTCCCAGTAGAGGCAAGGGAGAGATCACTCCTTATGCAGACACAGGTAAGTGAGCCAGGCAAGGCTTCAACTGTTCATGACTATATTCAGTTCAAGATAGTAACACCCTTCACTTGCAAATGTTTGGCTACTGGAATTTACAAGCACATACACCCCTGGACTTTCCTCAGTTTCCTATTTCTATCATCCTTCAATCTCTTATTCCATCAGGAAAAAACTACACTTCCAATATTCCTCTTGCCAATAAGAGGTTGCACAAAGCTTTGAAAGTAATGAGGAGTGATGTGTGTGTGTGTGTGTGTGTGTGTGTGTATATATATATATATATATATATACACACATACACACACACATATATATGTGCATATACACATATATACATACAGACATATATATTTATACACACACACATATATGAGATAGTGAGGAGAGTATGGGGATGGGACATATGTTGTGGATGAGGAACAGCAAGAAGGTCATTTTGCCTGTACAGTAGAATGCATGGAAGGGAATAACAAATAAGAAGACTAGAGAGGACCTTGACTCATAGATTATTGAGAAAATTGTGGCCATTACTAAAAGCAACATCTCGCTTCATATCATAGTCCCTCCTCCTCATTCCCCATAATTCCCTCGGTTACACCAGTCTTAAATGAAGACCTCCCTAACAAGATAAAGTGCTTTACCTTCTACATGCATATACCCTAGAGTTAATTTCTTCCCATTCTCTCCAGGAGTTTGCCCCTACAATTCCCTCTCTGAGTAAGTAAATTATCCAATCTCTCCCTACCTAAAAGTTCCTTCACTGAGAAGGAGAAACATACCCAAGTCCTCCCTTAAGACAAACAAACAAACCTTGCTAGATCCTGCCATCTCTGCTATCAGGCTGCATCTTTCCATGCTTTTCTTAGTCAAACTCCTTGAAAAAGCTATCTACACTCACTAACTCCTCCCCCTATCCTCTGATTCTTTTCTAAACCTTCTGTAATTGGATTTCTCACATCGTAATTCAACTTAAACCATGTTCTCCAAGTTTAGCAATGATCTCTTAAATGCTAAACCTAACGGCTTCTCAATCCGCATCCTTCTTCATCTCTCTGCAGCATTTGGTACTTTTCACTCCTCCCCCCATCCTGGATACACTTTTTTCTCTGGGTTTTCATGAAACTTCTCTCTCTTACAAATACACTAAGAAGTCTAAGTAAAATATACAATGGGAAAAAACCAGAAGGATAAGAAGTGTATGGGAAAAGCAATTTAATATTCCAGGGGGAAAACTTTTTCTCCTTATTAGTAAACAATATTATAGGAATGAGGATAATATAGGGGAAAAAAATCAACCCTTAGATGAGACAAAAGAAGGAAAGACAAGGGAACACAGAGGAACAGTGGTGGAGAATGATAAAAAGGAGCAAACACAAGAACCACACACAGTACAGAATAGAATTTCCTGCACCAAATCTTTCTCTTCTCCAATTTAACCTCCACACAATCTTAAAAATTATTTTCCTAAAGTGAAGTCCTGACCATGTCACCAGAAAACTCAATAAACTCCAGTGACTCTATTACCTCCAAAATCAAGCATAAACTTCTCTTTCTGGCTTTCAGAGCTCTTCACAACTTGAATCTTTCCTACCTTTCTGGTATTCTTACCCATCACACCCTTCTGTCTCACAATGTTCCACCACCCACGTCCATGCCCTTCCCCTAGCTGTGCAAAACATCAGCCTTAGCCTGTAACTCCCTACATTCTTATCTCTCCCTCTTATCACCCCTGGTTTCTTTCCAAACTCAGCTCAAGTGCCATCTCCCATAGGAAGCTTCTTATAACTGTAGCTATGCTGCCCTCTCAAACTACTATAAATTCATATTTTATGTATTCTCTACATGTATGTGCATATTGTCTCCCCTTGTGGAACATAAACTCTTTGAGAACAGAAACTGTTTCATTTTTGTCTTTCTTCTCCAACCTTCCCATGGGCCTATATAGCAAAGTTATAATGTTATATGTTTAATAAACATAATTATATCTTAAGTAGTTTTCTAGAAGATGCTGCCTCAATGTGGTTACCTCAGTACATGTCTCCTACTGTTTGTGGTTCTTGTGTTTGCTCTTCTTTATCCTTCCCCTCCATTGTTCTTCTGGCTATCTGTGTTCCCTTGTCTTCCCCTCCTTTTTTCATCTAAGAGGTGATTTTTCTGCATTATCCTACTACCTATAATATTGTTTTATTAATGAGGAGGAAAGCCTTTCCCTCTGAAATATTAGATTTCCTTTTCTACACACTTCTCATCATTATGGGTTTTTTTTTTCCATTGTATATTTTACTTCTTAGATTCCTCAGTGCATTCATTCTCTGCTTGCATTCTCACTTATACACAGATAATGGATGAGATTTTTGTTGTTGTTTAAAGAAAAGAGAACAAACAGTTTCCCCCATTCTTACATTCATGTCCTGATCTGCCTCTAGACATGTGCAAATAAGTATTTCATTTGTTAAGCTTTCACTACTATGTGAAAGTATTTAACTTTCTACAGTTGGGTCATTTTGCAAGTTAAATACCCTATTTATTTCTGGGTTCTTTTTGAGGAGTAAGTCAAAGTCTTCCTTTTTTACTGAATGTCCAATTATTTCCTTTCATGTGTAGTTTTGCAGGATATCCTATTTGCTGTGCCAACTAATTTCCTTTCCTGTCAGAATATCATATTTCAATTTTCTCCTTTTATTTTTTGAAACTGCTGGGTAATCTTATGGTATTCTCAATGCTTCTTGGAATTTGAAAGGGTTTTTCCACCCTTTAATACACTGAAAATTTGTTCTTTATTGTTTTAGTTCTGAAATGTGACTACAATGTTTCTTGGAAATTTAAGCCTGGAATTTCTTTGTGCTGTTATTCTGTAGATTCTTTCAATCTGAACTTTTCCAATTGCTTACAATATTTCAGGCATATTTTGTAGGATTGCTTGAAGATTTTCTTCAGGATTAAGATTTTCTTTTCCAAAAATTTTATGGAAGATTTATTCTCCTTAAGTTATCACTCCACATCCTAGCTTCAATGTCAGTATTCTTGTTTTGTAGTGCTCTCATATACTTTCAAATATATTGTGATTTTGTTTTATTATTTTTCCTTGTGACTCAGAATTTGGGTGTTCTAATTTTTGACATTTTCTTTTTCAAAAAATCTACTCAATGGAACTGACTATAATTTTTTCTAACTTCCATCATCTCTTATTTGACTTACTCATTTCTTCCTTAAAGTCTCTAATTTTTGGTCCCTATCTTTTCAACATTTTCATTTCATTCCTTGATTGTACTTCTGAACCATTATAGGTACTGTGAGTTCTCCATTTGGTTTTCAAGGGGCCCTGAAGAATTATTTGTGCTGTTTTCTTCTTACCCAGGAGTTTTTGATTCAGTTTCATTTGTTGTGAAGTATCTGTTCATTCTTATGGATCTTTGAATGTTTGTTCATTTCCCATCTTTAGTAAGTTTTGTCAAGCTTAGTCAATTAGCATTATGACTCAAATTAGACTGGACCTGTGATTTCATTAGTATAAAGAACTTCTGAAAGGGGAACTTTCTCTACCAATGCAGATTGACACTTTCTTTGTAACTAATATTCTTAAAGAGCACTCAATATTGGGACACTGAGAGATTAAATAACATTATAGCATCACACAACCCATATATGGCAGAACAGAATTTGAATACAGGAATTCTTAACTCCCAGTCCACTATCCATTATGCTAAGCTGCTTATCAACACACATGTGCATGTGCATGATTTGGATGATTAGGGTAATTTCTGATTTGGATGATTAGGGTAATTTCTGAATGGGAATAGTAAGGAATATGCATAATTCTTAGGAATCTTAATATCCTTACAGAGATGCTTTATGCTTTAGCATAAAGGAGTCACAAAAATGCAAAAAGGCAGACATAAAAATACATCCTTTACAGATCACAATGAAACAAATCAATAGTGAGCAAAAGAAACAGAAACAAAAGTTTTACACCTAAAGGAAAACTAAGTTATAACAGAGTAGGTTGAAAAACAAGTCATAGAAACTATACCTGATTATTTTAAAGATAATGATAAAAATACAACAACATACTGAAGTTTTTGGAATGCGGTTAAAACAATACTTAATTGAAAATATATCTCTGAAAACTTCTATGAACAAAGGAGAAAAAGAATCAACAAACTTAGTGTACAATTTAAGACTAGAAAAAAACAAATGAACAAATCTAATAAAATACAAAATAAGAACTATTGAAACTTAAAGGAGAAACAAACTCAAGACTATAGAACTGATTAATAAGCAAGAGCTGTTTTCCAAAGAATAACAAACTGATACATACATAGCCAATCAAGTAAAAAAAATGAAGATAAAATAAAAAGAATTATAAGAAAATTCTACCCAAAATTATATTTGAAAAAAATTAAGAATTTATATAAAAGTTTTGAATATCTGAAAAAAATGCAATGGTTTACATTTTTACAGAGCAGCTAGTTGGTGAAGTGGTTAGAATGCTGGGTCTGGTGTCAGGAAGACTCACCTTCCTGAGTTCAGATCTGGCCTCAGACACTTCCTTACTGTATGACCCTGGACAAATCATTTAACCCTGCTTTCTTCAGTTCCTGATCTGCAAAATAATCTGGAGAAGGAAATGACAAACCACTCCAGTATCTTTGCCAAGAAAACCCCAACTGAGGTCAAAGAAAAGTGACTTAACAACGACAAAATTACCCAATTTAACAAAAACAACAAAAAGAAATAATAATCTTAATAATTCAGTCTTAGAAACTGAAATCAGACAAATTATAAACAATTTTGAAGATTTTTAGTGGATTGGATGAATTACAGAGAATTCTACCAAACATTTAGAGAGCAGTTAACTACTACAGTAATTATTCTCAGAAACCTGTGTGCTTCTACTGATAGTAGATTAATTCAGTATATTTGACTTTAACCAGATAAAACTGAATTAAACTGGTTTCCCTACTCAAAAGCTTGAAGAGGAGTTGTGAAAGAAGTATTCAAACAAAAGAATGAAATAAACAAAACCTGTTATCAAAGTGAGGTCCTGGGAAAGGAGAAGAAGCAATGAAGAAGAAATAGATTGTGCCATTTATAGATCAGAAATATTAGACAAACTTCTCTTTTATCACCTTATGATTTTTTGTAGAGTGGAATAGAGGCAAAAAGAGGGAAAAAATTAAAGAGGAATGAATGAAGGAAAATACACAATTATTACAACTTTGAGGAAAGTACACAATTACTAGTCATAACTACAAAGGTGAATGAGATGAACCCACCCATAAAACAAGAACTTTGAATAAATTAGAAAGCATAATTTAATGATATATTGTTTTTAAAACACTTGAAAAATAAATACTAATCTATCATTAAAATGAGGGACCAGAGAAAAATCTGTTATGATTCAGGTGAACTTAAAAAAAAAAAGGCAGGGGTGGGGGCAGCTAGGTGGTGCAGTGAATAGAGCTCTGGCCCTGGAATTAAAAGGACCTGAGTTCAAATGTGGCCTCAGACACTTAACACAAAAACCAGCCATGTGACTAAGCAAGTCACTTAACTCCAATTTCCCTACCTTCCCCTCCCCCCCCAAAAAAAGCCAAAAAAAAAAAGGAGGGGTAATAACAATAATTTCATAGAAAACTCCAATAGAAAAAAAAGACATGATAAAAAGAAATAAACAGAGATACTACATGCTTCATAAAGGCACCATAGAAAATGAATCAATGTCATTGCTTACCATATATGTACCACATGGCATAGTATCAAAATACCTAAAGAAAAAGGCAATTTTTAGAGAGAAATAGAAATTAAAACTGTTAGCATGGAGGAATTTAATTTATCACTTTCAGACATAGTCAAATTTAACATCAGAAAAAAAAAAGGAAAGAAGTTAAGACCCTTAATTGGCCATTAGGAAACATAAATAATAGATCTCCAGCAAATACCAAAAGAGAACCAAAAAAAAATTTACATGTTTCTAAGTCATACAAGGCACAGTTACAAAAATGGACCATATTAGGACATGAAAAACAAAAAAATGCAAAAAAGCAAAAACAATCAAAACCCAACAACAACAACAATAACAAAAAACCCAACCATATCTTACTGAGCACCATACAATGAAATTATATTACATTTAACCAATAACTGTTTTTTTAAAGGATTAAAATTAATTGCAGACTAAATAATGTAGTCCTAAAAACTGATGGGTCAAAGAACAAATGATAGAAAAAATAGATATCTCAGCAAAAACAATTATAACAATGAAGCAAACACACCAAAAGTTATGGAATGCAGCTAGAGCAGTTCCTTTGGAGGAAATTTCATATCTCCCAATGCTTTCATCAACAAAGGAGAGAGAGAACAAATCAGTGAATTGGACATGAAACTACAATAAATGTAGAAAACTAACAAAAACCTCTGACTAAAAGCAAAAGTAGAAATTCTGAAAATCAATAAAGACATTATTAAAATTTAAGATAAAAGAAGCTTTGTATTGACAAATAAGATGAGGAACTTTGAAAAAAAAGAGTTAAAAAAGAAAGTTATCCTGTATGGTTAAAAAATAAGAGAAGAAAACCAAACTGTTCATGTAAAAAATGAAAAAGTAGAATTCACAACAAATGGGGAAACAAAGCTAACTAAGAAATTATTTTACCCAAATATATGCCAACACAACTGATAATAGGTGAAATCGATGATTAGCTACAAAAATATAAGGCTAAGAGAAAGGTTAAGGTAAAAGAAAATAGTTCATCTAAATAATCCAATATCAGAAAAAGGAAATGTGGAAGATACAAAGGAATTTTTAAAGAAAAAAGGCATCACCAAATGGATTTATAAGTGCATCATGTCAAACATTCAAAGAAAAATTAATTCCAATATTATATAAACCTTATTCAAAAAAAGGAAAAGAAAAGATCTCCCACAATCTTGAAATGAAGCAAATATGATCTTAATACCTAAAACAGGGAGAGACAAAATAGAGAAAGAAAACTAGAGTGACATCTCTAATAAATGTTAATGCAAAAATGTTAAATAAACTATTAACAAATTAGCTACAATACTATATTTTTTAAATTGTGTAGTATAACCAAGTTGGGGTTATACCAGGAATCTATCCAAGGTTGAGTCACATAAGGAAAACTATACATATAATAGTTCCTATAAATAACAAAAATAATTTTTAAAACTGTCATAAATATACAATAGATTATTAAAAGGCTTTTGATGAACTCCAAGACTATTTTTCTGTTAAATAAAAATGCAGAAAGCACAGGAATAAGTGGACTTTTTCTTACACAGTATCTGTGTGTAGATGCAGCTCTATATATGAATGTATATGTACAAATGTATGTACACATGTACACATACAAACTTGGTATCAAAGCATATTAAATGCAAAAGGAAAATAGATATCAATAGGGAGAGAGAAAAAGAGAGGTCTGAAAAAGGTAATTATGGGGAAGGAAAGAAGAAAGTTCAACAAAGAAAGTTCAAGTTTGGAGGCTGGATCAGAAAGGAGAATTAAAAGAAAAAATTTATAGGATAAGATCAAGGAATTAGGTTCTGGGCAAGGAGAAGAGAGAAGGGACAGTGGAACAGAAAGAAGTACATTGCTTCAATTATAGGGCACTAGCATTGTTCACTCTCCTTTTCCTCATCCTCCTTCTCCTTCCTCTTCTTCTTGATGAAAAGGAGATCAAGGTTAAACTGAGGGAAAAATATA
>JAQQSV010002173.1:17664-35029 GCA_028646515.1 Pseudochirops corinnae
TAATTCTCCTTTCTGATCCAGCCTCCAAACTTGAACTTTCTTTGTTGAACTTTCTTCTTTCCTTCCCCATAATTACCTTTTTCAGACCTCTCTTTTTCTCTCTCCCTATTGATATCTATTTTCCTTTTGCATTTAATATGCTTTGATACCAAGTTTGTATGTGTACATGTGTACATACATTTGTACATATACATTCATATATAGAGCTGCATCTACACACAGATACTGTGTAAGAAAAAGTCCACTTATTCCTGTGCTTTCTGCATTTTTATTTAACAGAAAAATAGTCTTGGAGTTCATCAAAAGCCTTTTAATAATCTATTGTATATTTATGACAGTTTTAAAAATTATTTTTGTTATTTATAGGAACTATTATATGTATAGTTTTCCTTATGTGACTCAACCTTGGATAGATTCCTGGTATAACCCCAACTTGGTTATACTACACAATTTAAAAAATATAGTATTGTAGCTAATTTGTTAATAGTTTATTTAACATTTTTGCATTAACATTTATTAGAGATGTCACTCTAGTTTTCTTTCTCTATTTTGTCTCTCCCTGTTTTAGGTATTAAGATCATATTTGCTTCATTTCAAGATTGTGGGAGATCTTTTCTTTTCCTTTTTTTGAATAAGGTTTATATAATATTGGAATTAATTTTTCTTTGAATGTTTGACATGATGCACTTATAAATCCATTTGGTGATGCCTTTTTTCTTTAAAAATTCCTTTGTATCTTCCACATTTCCTTTTTCTGATATTGGATTATTTAGATGAACTATTTTCTTTTACCTTAACCTTTCTCTTAGCCTTATATTTTTGTAGCTAATCATCGATTTCACCTATTATCAGTTGTGTTGGCATATATTTGGGTAAAATAATTTCTTAGTTAGCTTTGTTTCCCCATTTGTTGTGAATTCTACTTTTTCATTTTTTACATGAACAGTTTGGTTTTCTTCTCTTATTTTTTAACCATACAGGATAACTTTCTTTTTTAACTCTTTTTTTTCAAAGTTCCTCATCTTATTTGTCAATACAAAGCTTCTTTTATCTTAAATTTTAATAATGTCTTTATTGATTTTCAGAATTTCTACTTTTGCTTTTAGTCAGAGGTTTTTGTTAGTTTTCTACATTTATTGTAGTTTCATGTCCAATTCACTGATTTGTTCTCTCTCTCCTTTGTTGATGAAAGCATTGGGAGATATGAAATTTCCTCCAAAGGAACTGCTCTAGCTGCATTCCATAACTTTTGGTGTGTTTGCTTCATTGTTATAATTGTTTTTGCTGAGATATCTATTTTTTCTATCATTTGTTCTTTGACCCATCAGTTTTTAGGACTACATTATTTAGTCTGCAATTAATTTTAATCCTTTAAAAAAACAGTTATTGGTTAAATGTAATATAATTTCATTGTATGGTGCTCAGTAAGATATGGTTGGGTTTTTTGTTATTGTTGTTGTTGTTGGGTTTTGATTGTTTTTGCTTTTTTGCATTTTTTTGTTTTTCATGTCCTAATATGGTCCATTTTTGTAACTGTGCCTTGTATGACTTAGAAACATGTAAATTTTTTTTTGGTTCTCTTTTGGTATTTGCTGGAGATCTATTATTTATGTTTCCTAATGGCCAATTAAGGGTCTTAACTTCTTTCCTTTTTTTTTTCTGATGTTAAATTTGACTATGTCTGAAAGTGATAAATTAAATTCCTCCATGCTAACAGTTTTAATTTCTATTTCTCTCTAAAAATTGCCTTTTTCTTTAGGTATTTTGATACTATGCCATGTGGTACATATATGGTAAGCAATGACATTGATTCATTTTCTATGGTGCCTTTATGAAGCATGTAGTATCTCTGTTTATTTCTTTTTATCATGTCTTTTTTTTCTATTGGAGTTTTCTATGAAATTATTGTTATTACCCCTCCTTTTTTTTTTTGGCTTTTTTTGGGGGGGGAGGGGAAGGTAGGGAAATTGGAGTTAAGTGACTTGCTTAGTCACATGGCTGGTTTTTGTGTTAAGTGTCTGAGGCCACATTTGAACTCAGGTCCTTTTAATTCCAGGGCCAGAGCTCTATTCACTGCACCACCTAGCTGCCCCCACCCCTGCCTTTTTTTTTTTAAGTTCACCTGAATCATAACAGATTTTTCTCTGGTCCCTCATTTTAATGATAGATTAGTATTTATTTTTCAAGTGTTTTAAAAACAATATATCATTAAATTATGCTTTCTAATTTATTCAAAGTTCTTGTTTTATGGGTGGGTTCATCTCATTCACCTTTGTAGTTATGACTAGTAATTGTGTACTTTCCTCAAAGTTGTAATAATTGTGTATTTTCCTTCATTCATTCCTCTTTAATTTTTTCCCTCTTTTTGCCTCTATTCCACTCTACAAAAAATCATAAGGTGATAAAAGAGAAGTTTGTCTAATATTTCTGATCTATAAATGGCACAATCTATTTCTTCTTCATTGCTTCTTCTCCTTTCCCAGGACCTCACTTTGATAACAGGTTTTGTTTATTTCATTCTTTTGTTTGAATACTTCTTTCACAACTCCTCTTCAAGCTTTTGAGTAGGGAAACCAGTTTAATTCAGTTTTATCTGGTTAAAGTCAAATATACTGAATTAATCTACTATCAGTAGAAGCACACAGGTTTCTGAGAATAATTACTGTAGTAGTTAACTGCTCTCTAAATGTTTGGTAGAATTCTCTGTAATTCATCCAATCCACTAAAAATCTTCAAAATTGTTTATAATTTGTCTGATTTCAGTTTCTAAGACTGAATTATTAAGATTATTATTTCTTTTTGTTGTTTTTGTTAAATTGGGTAATTTTGTCGTTGTTAAGTCACTTTTCTTTGACCTCAGTTGGGGTTTTCTTGGCAAAGATACTGGAGTGGTTTGTCATTTCCTTCTCCAGATTATTTTGCAGATCAGGAACTGAAGAAAGCAGGGTTAAATGATTTGTCCAGGGTCATACAGTAAGGAAGTGTCTGAGGCCAGATCTGAACTCAGGAAGGTGAGTCTTCCTGACACCAGACCCAGCATTCTAACCACTTCACCAACTAGCTGCTCTGTAAAAATGTAAACCATTGCATTTTTTTCAGATATTCAAAACTTTTATATAAATTCTTAATTTTTTTCAAATATAATTTTGGGTAGAATTTTCTTATAATTCTTTTTATTTTATCTTCATTTTTTTTACTTGATTGGCTATGTATGTATCAGTTTGTTATTCTTTGGAAAACAGCTCTTGCTTATTAATCAGTTCTATAGTCTTGAGTTTGTTTCTCCTTTAAGTTTCAATAGTTCTTATTTTGTATTTTATTAGATTTGTTCATTTGTTTTTTTCTAGTCTTAAATTGTACACTAAGTTTGTTGATTCTTTTTCTCCTTTGTTCATAGAAGTTTTCAGAGATATATTTTCAATTAAGTATTGTTTTAACCGCATTCCAAAAACTTCAGTATGTTGTTGTATTTTTATCATTATCTTTAAAATAATCAGGTATAGTTTCTATGACTTGTTTTTCAACCTACTCTGTTATAACTTAGTTTTCCTTTAGGTGTAAAACTTTTGTTTCTGTTTCTTTTGCTCACTATTGATTTGTTTCATTGTGATCTGTAAAGGATGTATTTTTATGTCTGCCTTTTTGCATTTTTGTGACTCCTTTATGCTAAAGCATAAAGCATCTCTGTAAGGATATTAAGATTCCTAAGAATTATGCATATTCCTTACTATTCCCATTCAGAAATTACCCTAATCATCCAAATCAGAAATTACCCTAATCATCCAAATCATGCACATGCACATGTGTGTTGATAAGCAGCTTAGCATAATGGATAGTGGACTGGGAGTTAAGAATTCCTGTATTCAAATTCTGTTCTGCCATATATGGGTTGTGTGATGCTATAATGTTATTTAATCTCTCAGTGTCCCAATATTGAGTGCTCTTTAAGAATATTAGTTACAAAGAAAGTGTCAATCTGCATTGGTAGAGAAAGTTCCCCTTTCAGAAGTTCTTTATACTAATGAAATCACAGGTCCAGTCTAATTTGAGTCATAATGCTAATTGACTAAGCTTGACAAAACTTACTAAAGATGGGAAATGAACAAACATTCAAAGATCCATAAGAATGAACAGATACTTCACAACAAATGAAACTGAATCAAAAACTCCTGGGTAAGAAGAAAACAGCACAAATAATTCTTCAGGGCCCCTTGAAAACCAAATGGAGAACTCACAGTACCTATAATGGTTCAGAAGTACAATCAAGGAATGAAATGAAAATGTTGAAAAGATAGGGACCAAAAATTAGAGACTTTAAGGAAGAAATGAGTAAGTCAAATAAGAGATGATGGAAGTTAGAAAAAATTATAGTCAGTTCCATTGAGTAGATTTTTTGAAAAAGAAAATGTCAAAAATTAGAACACCCAAATTCTGAGTCACAAGGAAAAATAATAAAACAAAATCACAATATATTTGAAAGTATATGAGAGCACTACAAAACAAGAATACTGACATTGAAGCTAGGATGTGGAGTGATAACTTAAGGAGAATAAATCTTCCATAAAATTTTTGGAAAAGAAAATCTTAATCCTGAAGAAAATCTTCAAGCAATCCTACAAAATATGCCTGAAATATTGTAAGCAATTGGAAAAGTTCAGATTGAAAGAATCTACAGAATAACAGCACAAAGAAATTCCAGGCTTAAATTTCCAAGAAACATTGTAGTCACATTTCAGAACTAAAACAATAAAGAACAAATTTTCAGTGTATTAAAGGGTGGAAAAACCCTTTCAAATTCCAAGAAGCATTGAGAATACCATAAGATTACCCAGCAGTTTCAAAAAATAAAAGGAGAAAATTGAAATATGATATTCTGACAGGAAAGGAAATTAGTTGGCACAGCAAATAGGATATCCTGCAAAACTACACATGAAAGGAAATAATTGGACATTCAGTAAAAAAGGAAGACTTTGACTTACTCCTCAAAAAGAACCCAGAAATAAATAGGGTATTTAACTTGCAAAATGACCCAACTGTAGAAAGTTAAATACTTTCACATAGTAGTGAAAGCTTAACAAATGAAATACTTATTTGCACATGTCTAGAGGCAGATCAGGACATGAATGTAAGAATGGGGGAAACTGTTTGTTCTCTTTTCTTTAAACAACAACAAAAATCTCATCCATTATCTGTGTATAAGTGAGAATGCAAGCAGAGAATGAATGCACTGAGGAATCTAAGAAGTAAAATATACAATGGAAAAAAAAAACCCATAATGATGAGAAGTGTGTAGAAAAGGAAATCTAATATTTCAGAGGGAAAGGCTTTCCTCCTCATTAATAAAACAATATTATAGGTAGTAGGATAATGCAGAAAAATCACCTCTTAGATGAAAAAAGGAGGGGAAGACAAGGGAACACAGATAGCCAGAAGAACAATGGAGGGGAAGGATAAAGAAGAGCAAACACAAGAACCACAAACAGTAGGAGACATGTACTGAGGTAACCACATTGAGGCAGCATCTTCTAGAAAACTACTTAAGATATAATTATGTTTATTAAACATATAACATTATAACTTTGCTATATAGGCCCATGGGAAGGTTGGAGAAGAAAGACAAAAATGAAACAGTTTCTGTTCTCAAAGAGTTTATGTTCCACAAGGGGAGACAATATGCACATACATGTAGAGAATACATAAAATATGAATTTATAGTAGTTTGAGAGGGCAGCATAGCTACAGTTATAAGAAGCTTCCTATGGGAGATGGCACTTGAGCTGAGTTTGGAAAGAAACCAGGGGTGATAAGAGGGAGAGATAAGAATGTAGGGAGTTACAGGCTAAGGCTGATGTTTTGCACAGCTAGGGGAAGGGCATGGACGTGGGTGGTGGAACATTGTGAGACAGAAGGGTGTGATGGGTAAGAATACCAGAAAGGTAGGAAAGATTCAAGTTGTGAAGAGCTCTGAAAGCCAGAAAGAGAAGTTTATGCTTGATTTTGGAGGTAATAGAGTCACTGGAGTTTATTGAGTTTTCTGGTGACATGGTCAGGACTTCACTTTAGGAAAATAATTTTTAAGATTGTGTGGAGGTTAAATTGGAGAAGAGAAAGATTTGGTGCAGGAAATTCTATTCTGTACTGTGTGTGGTTCTTGTGTTTGCTCCTTTTTATCATTCTCCACCACTGTTCCTCTGTGTTCCCTTGTCTTTCCTTCTTTTGTCTCATCTAAGGGTTGATTTTTTTCCCCTATATTATCCTCATTCCTATAATATTGTTTACTAATAAGGAGAAAAAGTTTTCCCCCTGGAATATTAAATTGCTTTTCCCATACACTTCTTATCCTTCTGGTTTTTTCCCATTGTATATTTTACTTAGACTTCTTAGTGTATTTGTAAGAGAGAGAAGTTTCATGAAAACCCAGAGAAAAAAGTGTATCCAGGATGGGGGGAGGAGTGAAAAGTACCAAATGCTGCAGAGAGATGAAGAAGGATGCGGATTGAGAAGCCGTTAGGTTTAGCATTTAAGAGATCATTGCTAAACTTGGAGAACATGGTTTAAGTTGAATTACGATGTGAGAAATCCAATTACAGAAGGTTTAGAAAAGAATCAGAGGATAGGGGGAGGAGTTAGTGAGTGTAGATAGCTTTTTCAAGGAGTTTGACTAAGAAAAGCATGGAAAGATGCAGCCTGATAGCAGAGATGGCAGGATCTAGCAAGGTTTGTTTGTTTGTCTTAAGGGAGGACTTGGGTATGTTTCTCCTTCTCAGTGAAGGAACTTTTAGGTAGGGAGAGATTGGATAATTTACTTACTCAGAGAGGGAATTGTAGGGGCAAACTCCTGGAGAGAATGGGAAGAAATTAACTCTAGGGTATATGCATGTAGAAGGTAAAGCACTTTATCTTGTTAGGGAGGTCTTCATTTAAGACTGGTGTAACCGAGGGAATTATGGGGAATGAGGAGGAGGGACTATGATATGAAGCGAGATGTTGCTTTTAGTAATGGCCACAATTTTCTCAATAATCTATGAGTCAAGGTCCTCTCTAGTCTTCTTATTTGTTATTCCCTTCCATGCATTCTACTGTACAGGCAAAATGACCTTCTTGCTGTTCCTCATCCACAACATATGTCCCATCCCCATACTCTCCTCACTATCTCATATATGTGTGTGTGTATAAATATATATGTCTGTATGTATATATGTGTATATGCACATATATATGTGTGTGTGTATGTGTGTATATATATATATATATATATATACACACACACACACACACACACACACACATCACTCCTCATTACTTTCAAAGCTTTGTGCAACCTCTTATTGGCAAGAGGAATATTGGAAGTGTAGTTTTTTCCTGATGGAATAAGAGATTGAAGGATGATAGAAATAGGAAACTGAGGAAAGTCCAGGGGTGTATGTGCTTGTAAATTCCAGTAGCCAAACATTTGCAAGTGAAGGGTGTTACTATCTTGAACTGAATATAGTCATGAACAGTTGAAGCCTTGCCTGGCTCACTTACCTGTGTCTGCATAAGGAGTGATCTCTCCCTTGCCTCTACTGGGACCTGGAAAATGTATTCCTTTCCACTTCCTCATAGTTTCATCATTGCTAGCAAATTGGCATCACATACCTTTAATAACTTCTTTTTCTCTCTAAACATTTTTTAAAATGGCATGAACATCTGTTTATCAGAGAAGGAAATGGCAAATCATTCCAGTATCCTTTTCAAGAAAACCCCATAATGACTTCACAAAGAGTCAGACATGAATGATTGATTCTACAACAACTACGTGTCCTTTTATAATGAGTTTTCTTCCCAGATAAAGGTGAGCTAATTTTTAGTGCATTCTGAGTGATTATTTACTATAAAGGTATGGACTATGCAACGAAGTATGACAAGAAGGCCTATAGACCAATAGTCCTAGACCCAGCTGTGAACCTATATTCAATAGCTCTTTCTCTATCCCTGTCTGTCCCTATCTGTCCATCTCTCTGACTCTTGTCCTCTCTGTCTTGTCTCTTTGTGTCTGTCTCTCTATCCTCCCTCTACAAATAGGGGCTTCATGTTTAAATACCGCTTCCTATGTGAGGCATTTCCTAGGTCTCCCAGTTGCTAGCAATAAGTCTTAAAATTACCTTGTATTTATTTAGTGTATTATTATATACTTCGGTATTTTGTATATGTTTATATTTGTACATATTATATCCTTTTATATAATAAAACCTCATTGTGGCAGAGATGGGTTCATCTATGCCTTTATATCTTTATTACTTAGCATAGTGTCTAGCTTATAACAGATACTGATGAATGAATGAAATGAAAAAAGCATTTAAGTGATTTCTATGTGCCAGTCTCTATGTTAAGTAATGGAGATAAAACTACAAGTAACCAAAGCTGTCTCTGCCCTCAAAGAGTTTACATACTAATAGCATATACAGGGAAATGACAGTTGGAAAGGGGAGCATGGAAGAGAGTACCAAAGTCAGCACCTCGGAGGCAGTAGTCATCTTCAGATTCAAAGAGGATGAAGAAGAGGCTGGAATACAGGCGGGATGATTTGGAGAGGACCACGCTTGGATCCCATGGGTAATAGTCCAGCTCCACTGGGAATGCTTGTTGACTAACATCATGATTGGTTGTCAAACAACACCACTTCAAGAATTTTGGTATTGAAAAGATGGAACTCTGTTTTCTAGAGAAGCTTAGGGTCATTAAAAGAAAATGTACAGTTTCAAAGACAATCCAACCTCATTCTCTTCCTGTTCAATTCTGTGCCCAGCTAGCTCATTGTCCATCTGCAGAATCTGTTCAAGAGTTGTACATGTATTTACCTGAGTATTTATTTATGTGACATGTAATTATTTATATGAGTATGCTATGGATGGACATATACATACATGATGAGAACTTGGGTGGGCATAAATAGAAACAGATTGCCTATGTCATCCTGGAACAACTAGCTTCCTCCTGGGTTCTTAGGCATCTTCTAGGTCTCACCCTCTGGATTTCTCTTATCCTTTTCCATTTTCCCTTTAAAACAGTGGTTTTAACCTCCCTAATGCCACGACCCTTTAATACTCATATGTGGGCGTATCTGCATGTGGGCGGACCCACCTGGAGACAGATAGACCATCAGAAATATGTGTTTTCTGATGGTCTTAGGTGACCCCTGTGACCCCTGTGAAAGGGTCGTTTGACCCCCAAAGGGGTCGCGACCTACTGCTTTAAAACAACACCCCCTACTTTTGCTACAATGTCAGGCTTTTTCAGACTTGTCAGGGTTAAGATCTAGATTTGATTCTTATTGCCCTTGAACAGATAGTCACATATAGCCCATTAGAAGTGATAGGGTTTGCCCAATTGTTAGGTTTAATTTTCACAGAGTGACTAACATCTTAATACCTCCTGGTGTTCATGCAGCTGCCTAGTTGCCTAAGACACTCTACCTCATTGTAGTAATTTTGGCCAAGGCCGAAATCAGAGTTCAAACAGGTATGATTTGTTTAATAGAGGAACCACCTCCTGTGTGTAGCAAGCTGGGTTTTTTTTTTTTCAACATGCCAGCACCTGCTTCTGGGTAGCCCAGTTGGGGGTAATGAGGCAAGCTCCTGTGCCCTTAAGCACTCTTCCTTCTCATTATACTTTGCTATTTTTAACTCCAGGGGATTTGAACCATCTGGGGTTAAACCATAACTCTGTTACTCCTTAGGGGCTTATGAGTTTATAATGGGCTTCCCAGAGGTCACATGACACATTTCCCTCATCCAATAGTTTTTGCTTATACCAAACTATTTTCCAAGTAGGGTCTGGAGACCCCTTGTGGACTATAACAATTATAGCTTACATTTATATAATCCATTAAGATTGCTTACAATACACTCACTGTAAAACAGTGCAATGCCAAAAGGCAGACTGTGCATACCCTTTGATCCAGCAGTACCACTAACTAAGCCTGTATTCCAAAGACATAAAAAAGGGGAGGGGGAGGACATACTTGTACAAAATTATTTATAGCAACTCTTTTTGTGGTAGCAAAGAATTAGAAATCAAGGGGATGCCCATCAATTGGGGAATGGCTGAACAAGTTGTGATATATGAATGCAATGGAATACTATTGTGCTACAAGAAATAATGAGCAGACAAATTTCATAAAAACCTGGAAAGACTTACATGAACTGATGCTGAGTGAAGCAAGCAGAACCACAGGAATATTGTACACCCTAACAGTGACATTGTGTGATAACCAACTTTGATAGACTTAGCTCTTCTCAGCAATACAATGATCTTAGATAATTACAAAAGACTTATGGAAAATGTTATCCACATTCAGAGAAAGAACTATGGAGTCTGAATGCAAGTCAAAACATACCAATTTCACTTTGTTTTTTTCTCTTGTTTCTTTTGGTCTTTTTCTTCTTTAATGATATGACTAATATTGAAATATCTAATTTTATATGATTGCACATATATAACCCGTATCAAATTGGTTACTGTCATAGGAAGGGGGAAGGTGAGAAAGGAAGAGAGAAAATTTGGGACTCACTATTTTTTAAAAATGAATGTTAAAATTTGTCTTTGCATGTAATTGGGAAAAATAAAATATTATTAAAAATAAAAAAAAATAAAACCCCAGTCCTGAAATTAAAAAAAATTAAAACAATGCTATGAAGTAGGTGGTATAAGTATCATCATCATTTTCATTTGATAAAAGAGAAATCTGATGCTTAGTCTTATATATAGTTACACAACTAGTAAGTGGCAGAGATTCAAACCCAAGCCAACTTAGTCCCCAGTGCTACCTCTCCAAAGCTAGCGAGTCTCTACTATTAATGTTTATAATATGATAATACCTATCATGCATAATGCTTTCCATAGAGTAAGTGGTAAAAAATGTTAAATGTGAAATATTTATTGAATTGAATGCCATAGAACATAGACTGTTAGAGATAGTGTTGCTAGCCTGGACTCAGGAAGACCTGAGTTCAAATCCAACTTCAGACACTTACTAGCTTAACGCTGTTTGCCTCAGTTTTCTCATCTGTAAAGTGATCTAGAGAAGGAAATGGCAAACCTCTAGTATCTTTCCCAAGAAAACCCCAAATGTGGTCATGAAGAGCCAGATACTACTGAACAACGACAAGATTGGAAACCAATTTGGAATTATTCAAATGAAATGACTAAGATGTCCATAGTCTTTGAACCAGAGAAATCACTGCTGGGATTCTATCCCGAAAAACCCATTGATAAGAAGAAAGTTCCCACATCTATCAAAATATTTATGGCAGCGCTTTTTATGTTAGCAAAGAATTGAAAACAAAATAGATGCCTCTCAATTAGAAAATGGCTAAACAAATTGTGGTACCTGGATGTAATGGAATATTATTGTGCTGTAAGAAATAATGTATGAAAGCCGAGAAGCATAGAACTAATGCAGAGTAAAGTAAGCAGATCCAAGAAAACAATATAAATTATGATTACAACAATGTAAGTAAAAAAAAAAAAACAACATACCAAAAATCAAAAGTGAATGTAAAAAAATTATAAAGTAAGACTTGAATGAAGAAATACGACATCTTCAATTCGCCCCTTTGTGGAGGTAGGCAGTATGCAGGTCATTGCAAATATTTTTTGAACTTGTTTATCAATGAGTTGAGCTGATTTTTTTTCCTCTTTAAAAATACTATTTGTTATATGAGATGACTCTCTGGGAGAGGAAAAAGGAAGAATATTTGGGATAACTATGATGATGTGAAAAAACTAAGACGTCAATAAAAATTAATTTTTTTGAAAAGGTCCATTTTCCCCCAGTAGGGTTTTACTTCAAGTAAGTTATTCTTGGCTGAAAGTTTTCATTTTTTGCTTTTTGGAATGTTCTTTTCCAAGATTTTCTCTTTTTCATAATACTGGCATCATAGTCTTTTGTGATCCTGACTGTGGATCATTGGTATTTGAACTCTTTCTATCTGACTGTCATATTTTTTTTTTCTTTGACTTAGAGCATTTTTTGGCTATGACATTCCCAAGTGTTTTCAGTTTGTGGTTTTTTTTTTTACAGTAAATGATTGGTAGCTTCTTTCTATTTTTGTCTTGCCGTCTGGTTTTAGTAGATCTGGGCCGTTTTCTTTTATTATTTCTTGATCCATGCCATCCAAGTTCATTTTTTTTACTTATGGTATTCAGAGAGTCCCATGATTCTTAGATTAACTGTTGACTTATTTTCCAAGTCAATTGTTTTTGATAATCTATATATTACATTTTCAAAATCTTTGACTATCCTAATATTTACTGTTGTCTTGTATAGTCATACAATCTTAAGTGCTCCATTCTGTTTTTTCAAGAGTCTGTAAGTTTTTCCATTCTGTCTCTGCTTTGGTTCTGATAGGTCAGAGCTAGGAGTGGGATTCAGGTTAATTTACATGGGCTTAGTCTGACTTCCCTGGTCTAATTATAATATCTAGCACTTATATAGTTCCTACTACGTGTCAGGCACTGTTCTAACCACTTTACAAATAGTGTCTTATTTTATCTTCACAACAACCCTGGGTGGTAGGTGATATTATTGTCTCCTTCTTACAGTTGAGAAATCTGAGGCAAATAGGTTAGAGTGACTTGCCCAAGTTCATACAGCTAGTAAGTGTTTGAAGCCAGATTTGAGGTCAGTGCATCCTGCCTGCAGGCTGAGCAATCTATCCATTGCACTACCTAGCTACATCTTCTAGAAGTCACAGATCTTTGAGCCATTTATCAGAGGTTATGCTGGTTTCCCTGGTGTGAGACCCACATCCAAGTCTCCATTGGTTTCTAGTCATGTTTTTGCTCAGTTCTAGACTGGATGTTGATGCTTACTTCTGTTTCTCTTTGGTTTTATTTATCATTGCTCTATTTAGGTTTCTTTTCTGATATCTACTGGGGTATTCTTGTGAAAGGTAGGCTTTTCTACCACCTTTCACATTGCCATCTTTACTGAATATGCAGGGAGCCAGTATTTTACTTGGGCTTTAAAATATGAGTACAAATTCAACAGGGGAAGAAGGGAAAGTGAGTCATCAAAGCCAGCTCAGGGTTCCCATGGAATGGCAAGATGACAAAGTCTAAGAGTTGGTCTCTTCATCACTAAATAGGATACCAGTTCATGGTCATGAAGGCCTAGAAAGCATTGCTAACTATGATAGTTTCAGGTTAGTTTTAGTTGTAGTGGGCTTTCCAGTATTAAGAGGCTAGAGGTGCTCTTATATTAGGCATATTATTGCAAAACATTATTGGTTGTAATAGATTAAAAAGACAGATTAGATAGACATAGAAAGAGCAGTTACTATGTGCCAAGTACTGTGCTAAGTGTTGGGGATAAAAAAAAAATAAGATGGTGCCTACTTGCATTTTTACATTTTCCTGAAGAAAAATAAAATTGAAAAAGTAGGAGACAGGGAAGGTGGCTAACAAAGCTGCAGCCAGGTAACCAGTGTGGAGTGAGGGCAGATTGGAGAATAAACCAAAAGTAGATGAGCAATGTGCATGTGCCTGGGTTGTCTCATGACATGGTTGTGATAAGTAGGGATTTATTGATCACTGAGTTAGTTTCAGGGTGGAGTCATTCCCAGGGAGTCCTGGGGAGGTGGGTCAGATCAGTGTGATTGTGCAGAAGGTCAGAAGGTGATCCAGAAGTTGCTGAAGCTGCAGTATGATGATAATGTCCAAGCACTTTGTAAAGTGTAAATTCATTCTTTTGAGGAAAAACTATTTCACATCGTAACCTCTCTAGGGTAAACTTAGCTATTGATCAGATCATGAGGAAGCAATACAAAATTAAGTGCTCAGAAAACTATGAGATTGCTGTAAGGTATTTCTTTAAAAAAAAAAAAAGAGAGAAAAGAAAGTGGAAAAAAGTAATCAATAAGAAAGAAGTTATGCCTGAGGTAAGTGAATATGTCCTTTGGCTGAAGAGACCGCCAACTTCAACAAGTTCACCGTTACTCCCTTTGGGTGCAGTCATAATCAGCAAACTCATTAAAAAGCTCCATGTTGGTGAAGACTGTCTCAGTCCTCTAGCTCTTTCTCAAATACGTCTCACTTTTAAAAAGGTTTTTGAAAGCGTTCTTTTCAGGGCTTTCTATAGGTGAACTCTTCAGTTACCTTCTAGGGCTTATCATGGCTTAGTGCTAAACTTGGAATCAGAAAGACCTGGACTCACATCCATCTTCAGACACTTATATGCTGTGTAACCCTGGGTAAGTCATTTGATCTCTTTTTAGCCTTAGTTTTTTTTTTTTTACTCTTCAAATTGAGCTTTTTATTAACAATAGCAATAATAATGATGTTGACCTGTACACATATACAAGCATATTATATGAGAATGTATTAGGATTAAAAAGGGGCTAAAGAGAGAAAAACTCTTAATATTCAGGCATTCTAGATCTAGAATTTGAATATTCAATGATATTCTCCACCAGTCAGCCTTAGTTTTTACCATTTCTAAAATGTAGCACTTAACTCATAGGGTTGGCTGGTGTGAAGATAAAACACAAAGTGCTTTGTAAACCATAAAGTGCTTATATTATTATTATGCATATAATTAAAGGTGATATTGTGGGTAAAGGGCTTTGCAAACATTAAAATGATCTAAGAACCAATTATTCTTATTCATATTAAGTTAACCAAATGAGATGTGACTATGTAAAGTTATTTGCAAATCTTAAAACAGCTACATGAACTTTAGTTATTCTCTAAGACATAATGCTTGTTAACTCAGTACTATAGGGCATGACTGTAGAAACATAAGGTGGAGTGATAGGTTGATCCTGAGATGCCTCTACTTCCTCATGACTGAGGACACGTCTTTACAGCATAACTGACTCACATTTGGGGTCTCTCCCTGGGGCACTGAACAAGTCTTTTTGGAGATCTGCTATTCATCTTCTAGTTTGGACCAGAATAAAGTGGTATGGTGTAAGGAGAAGAATTCTGGTCGTGGGAACTAAAATATTTTAGATGAAAGTTCACTTCTACCATGTATTAGCTGTGAGACCTGATATAAATCTCTGCTTCTCTGATCCTCAGTTTCCTTTTCTGTATAATGAGTATAATACTAACTGTACTGTCTACACCATAGTGTTGTAGGGAACTAATTATAGAGGGTCAAATACCTACAAGTTATTATTTTTGTTACATAATCTCTTTTTAATTTTTAAAAAATTTTCAATTCCGAATTCTTTCCCTCTCTCCCCTACCTACTGAGAAGGCAAGAAATCTAATACCCATTATACACAGGAAGTAAGATGCAGCTGCCCCTAGGCTAGGTCAGGCCTAGAGTCAGGAAGATTCCTCTTCTTGAATTCAAATCCGGCCTCAAGCACTTACTAACTGTGTGACCCTGCACAAGTCACTTAACCTAGTTTGTCTCAGTTTCCTCATCTGTAAAATGAGCCAGAGAAAGAAATGGTAAACCACTACAGTATCTTTGCCAAGAAAACCCCAAACGGGGTCACTTAGAGTCAAATATGACTGAAATGACTGAACAGCAAAACAAATTAATTCATTCAAAACCTATTTCCACATTAACCATATTTGGAGTCGGGGTGGGAAAGCAAAAAAAAAAAGAAAGTTTAAAAATGGTTCTGTGAATTATTATGGAACTTATTTGTGACTTCTTTAGCACCGTGCTTTGAACATCCTTTCTAAGTAGTATGCATTAGCCTGAAATGTATATAAAATTTACCTTTGACTTCAGAAGCGAATGTATTGATAATGCCATTTATTTCATCAGAATCTTACTCTCAAATACTATCATACTTTAGCTAAAACTGGTCTGAGAAGCTGTGAATTTTAAGTTCAGGTCCTTCCTTCAACACTTACCAGCTGGATGATCCTTGTTGTCAGTTAACTCTTCTGAGCCTCAGTTGTCTCCTCTGTGAAATGGGGATAATAATAACTACCTCACTGAGTTGCTATGAGAGTAAAATGAGATAATGTATCTGAAGAGTTTTACAACCTTTAAAAGTTATATAAATGTAAATTGTTGTTATAACTGTGTGAGATGAAAGAGTTCAGAGTCTGAATCTGAGGTCAGAAAAGGTCTTTATTCTTTCTCATGAACAAGGACTCTGCCCCTGTCGCCCACATGGCATTGGCAGAGGGAGAACAACAGGTAAAAGCAAGCCTATGGTTATATAACCTTCTAATGCAGAAACCCACCCCCCAACTGGCCTTCACTCTCATTGGTAAGGAGGATGGCCCACCACCTAAGCACGGGAATCTATCTCTGAGACAAAGGACCTGGAAACATGTGGGTGTCCAATGAAAGCAGTCTTAACCTTGTTTGGCACATCTTGTGCTGAGGTGGCACTGGGGAGGGTCTCCACTGCTCTAAGCCCCAGATTCCTGGAAGGTCAGCTGACTTCTAAACCTAGGCCTAGTGAATACTGAAGTCATTCTAGATTTGATTTTTCAGAATGGGGAAACTTCACTATAAATTATCCCTCCCATTATTATTTTAAAAGAAAAAGACATTATCATTGCAACTTCTGGTATTCACAGCCTATCTTACACATTTACCTACCCTAAAGAATGGGAGGCAGAGAAAACTATAAAATTGAATAACCAAAAATCAGTCAAAACTGCCCAGGCTACCTCACAAAGTTGTGAGAACTACCGAATTAGAATCACAGAATCATAGAACACCAGGATTCCAGACTTGGTAGGGACCTCAGGGGCCATCTAATCTAACTTAAATAAGAAAGGATTTCCCCACTATAAAATACGTGTGAAGTAGTAATCCAGCCTTTGCTCAAAGACTTCCAATGAGGAAAAACCTTCTCTTGAGACAGCCCAATTCGACTTTTGGACAGATCAGATTATTAGGACATTTCCCCTTACAACAAGGCTCTTTGTAATACTGTCCATTGTTCTCAGTTCTGCCCTCTGGGGCCAAACAGAGTCCCTTTAATCTTTCATCCACCCTCCAGAAAGTTGAACACAGCTGTGATGTCTCCTCTGAGTCTCCTTGCCCCAGGCTTCAACTAAGCCTCAAATGACAGGGACTCAAGGTTCTTCACCGTCCTTGTTGCCCTCCTTTTAAAAGCTCTCTGCCTTATCAATATCCTTCCTAAACTATGGCACCCAGCAGTGAACATAATATTCCTGATGAGGTCAGAAGAAAGCAAAGTACAAAGAATTTATCTCCTCCTTACTGGAAGCAAAGCTTCTCTTAATAGCCTAAGATTGCATTAGCTCCTTCCCTTCCTTCCCTTCCTTCCTTCCTTCCTTCCTTCCTTCCTTCCTTCCTTTCTTCCTTCCTTCCTTCCTTCCTCCCTTCCTTCCTTCCTTCCTCCCTCCCTTCCTTCTTTCTTTCCTTCCTTCCTTC
>JAQQSV010002174.1:0-18870 GCA_028646515.1 Pseudochirops corinnae
AAAAAAAAAATATGCACAGGCAGTTTTCAAAAAAAAAAAAAAAAAGAAAATATTACAGCCTCTAAAAATATATTGCTTCTATATCTGAATACACAGTTGACTCATTTCTAAAGGTGTGCAACTCAGTGGGAAGAAACTGGGGATGGGTTTATGATTTAATGTGCTATAAAGGACAATAACTACCTTTAAGGATGAGAAATGAAGATCTGTATGCAAGCATGGCAGTGAATGCATTACATAATGATATTAAAGTTCAAAAAATCGGGAGGGTGGGGAACTTAGAGCAAACATTAAGATATCCTGGGAGAGGAGAGAGCCTTTTTCACAGACTATCTAGGTTGTATAAAATATGCCAAAATAACCCTGTGTCATTAAAATAGCTCAGTAATTTTTGTTGTTATTGTGATGATTATTAAATTCAAAAATGAGAGTGCTACTGATGTAGGGTCACTTTTTTATTGTTTCTTTCCTGATCATTGGAATGGGGAAAGTTAAAGGACATTGTTCATCTGAAAAGTAGTGTCAAGTTACTGGAGTAGGCAAGAGACTCCAGCAATAGATCTCTTATGGAGTGGGGATCCAAGAGTGCTTAGGTTGGTCTTACTTTTATCTCTGTATCTCCAGCACCTAACATGGTTCTTGGTGCATAGGGGCCATAGGATTATAGACTTAAAGCTGGAAAAGACTTTAGATATCATGCAGTCCAATCTCCTCACATTGTAGTTGAGGAAACTGAGGTCTAGAGAGAGAGGTGACTTTTCCAACATCATAGCAGCAGTAAGTGGCAGAATCTTGATGTAAATTTAAATCCTCTAGGAAAGGAGTTTTTAACTCGGGCTCTATGTACTTTAAATATTGTGTTTGACTAGGTCTATTTCAATAGAATTCGTTTCCATTGTAATTCATGCATTTTATTTTACACATTTAAAAACATTATTCTGAGAAGGAGTCCATAGGCTTCACTAGACTGCTATAGGGGTCAGTGCCATAAAAAAATAGGAACTCTTTCTGTGACTCCCAAGCTCTTTCTCCTATACATTGTTGATGAATTCAATTGATTGACAGTTAACAGACCCATCATAGGCCTTAAAAAGTTACTAAACAGTGCTTGCATATTAAAGTTACTACACAGTTTGTAAAGCTCTTATCTTGATTCTTCTTGTCAAGTGATACAATCTTGCGGAATAAAAGCTTTATTCTCATAGAACAGGGAAGGGAATCTTTCTTGTGACCAAATTGGGGAAAAAATGCTGACGTGTAAAGCATTGTCTATATATTATCTCTTTTGAGCAATGCAAACAGTTCTGTGAGTTTTGTGATGTTACAATCCCCAAGAACCTGTGACCTCTGACCACTCAGCTCTTACATGTCAAGGTGGGATTTGAACTCAGATCTCTCTGATTCCAAGTCCATGATACCATGTTGCCTCTCTCAAAAAGGAAGGGAAAAACTTTAATATCCTTTTAATCAGTATTGTGATCTGGAGTTAATGAGTCCATCCAATTTGCCTGAAATATAGTATACATGTATGGTTATGTATATATGTATTTGTGTACATCAGTATATGTGAACATATGTATATGAAAATATACCCCCCATTCCCTCCATGTGTGTATGCATCCAGTTCTGTCACCTGCCAAGACCCAGACATCATTTCAGGGAAGACTGAAAGGACCAGATCTCCTCAGCTGGTCTGTTTTAAAGCGGCTCATTCTGTCTCAGTGACATTACTCAGTTTTTTTGTAGGAGAGCCAAAACAGGCACAATGTAGAATTTTGCTCAAAAGAAAATGGAATTACAAGAGCACCTGGGCATCACAGTCAGAGGAACAGAGACAAGTAGCTGATCCCAGAGACCGTGATGAAAAATTACAAAATTAAAATGCATGTAAATTTAACAGTAGCAGATGGCCCCAAGTCAAATTGTCTGACTCCACAACCATAACTGAAAATGGGTCATAATGGTTGGTTGTAATAGAAATGGATTAAGGCATATGACAGGTCTATTTTTGACAAAGCAGAGTGTCTGTGGGGTCATGATGGAGCATGTGTTTTGCAAGATACTAAAGTAAAAATTGGGGGGAAATGTGTAACTATATTACTACTACCAGTAGTAATAAAAATTGCAAGTACACACACACACACACACATACACACATACATATATTGCACTTCCAATTTCATAATGTACTTTATATACATTTGTGTCTCACACACCACCCAGGAAATTAGAAATTACAGATACTACCCCCATTTCATAGATAAGGAAGCTGAAGTTCAGAGACATCAAGAGGTCCCTGACTTCATATAGCTAGTACAGTTCAATTCAATTCTGTTCAATAAACATTTATTAATTGTTTGCTAGGCTCCAAGCCCTGGTTCTATGATCATAAACACAAAAACAAAACAGTCTCTACCCTCAATAAGCTAATATTCTACTGGAGGAAAATGACATGTACATGGATGAGAAAATGAAAAATCTACATAAAATAAATACAAAGTAATTAAATATAAAAGACAAATGAAGAAAGATGCTATCTGCATCCAGAGAAAGAACTGATAAATAGGAGTATGTATAGAATATTTTATATGCATGCACATATATAAAACATACATATATACATGTATGTACATATATACATATATACACACACACATTTGTTTCTAATGATAGCTATCTCTATGGCCAGAGAGAGAAGGAAAAAAGAAATTTACATAATTTTGTTGTATATTTGAAATAAAGTGTTATGCATAGTAGATTTGCAGTTTCATGTATAATCATCTTTTTATTGTACTATATGGAAATGCTTGTATTATTCCATAAATTAGCAATAAATCTTTTTTTTACTGCTAATAATATATCATTATATAGCTCTTTCCAATTGCTCAAATAAATTTACTTGTGTAGGTTTTTCTATGGGAAAAAAACCAACAACAAAGTAATTTGATAGAAGCACTTCTAACTAATGAAATTAATAAAGGCCTGTTGAAGGAGGTGACACACACTAAGCCTTGAAGACAGATAGAATCTCCAGGAGGCAAGGATGAAAAGACATCTCCTCACATGGGAGAAAGCTTGTGCAAAGGCATTCCAACCCCAGATCTTCCAGACTGTATGTCCAGTATAAAAATGGACAAGGGAAGGTGGTGATGGAGGAAAAGCTGAGTGAGACACAGAACCACAGATCTAGGGCCAGAAGGGACTTCATGAAATCATGTAGTTCAAACTATTCATTTTGCAGATAAGGAGACTGGCTCCCAGGGAAATAAAGTTATTTGCCCAATGTACCATGGGATAATATAAAAGCCCTGGTTCAGAACTGGCTAACCAATAGCAGTCAAATTATAGCTAATCAGCCAGTATCAGAGAGGGTCTACAGTAGGATAATGGTGCCTTCTGCAGGGCTCTGACCTTGGTCTGGTTCTCTTCAATACTCTTATCATCCAATTTCATCAAACATAAACCTTTTATAAAGCATCTGCTATATTTAAGGATAAAGTAACTTGGATGAAAACATATAGGGCATCTGAATTTGTGGATGAAAATATCTTGGAAGAGTCATTAGTCAATAGTCCATAAGCAAAACATGTACCTGTCAGATCTACAGATAAAGAAAGAGTTTATGTCAAAACAAGAGATAGAGAGGATCATGCAAAGTAAAAAAAAAAGATTATTTTGATTAGTGAAATTAAAAAAGAAAACTTTTTCCACAAGCAAAACTGATGCTACCAAAATTAGAAGGAAAATAGAAAACTGGAAAAAAAAACTTATAGAAGGTTTCTCTGTTAAAAACTTCATTTCTCAAATATAAAGGGAAAAGAACAAATTTACAAAAATAATAGTGATTCCCCACTTAAATGCCAAAGGATATTAACAATTAACTTTCAGAAGAAAAAAATCAAAGCAATCTATAGTCACATAAAAAATACTCTAAATTGCTACTGATTAGAGAAATGCAAATTAAAACAACTCTGACATACCACCTTATTCCTATCATATTGACTAAAATGACAAAAATGGAAAGTGACAAATGCTAGAAGGGATGTAGAAAAATTAAGACACTAATGCACTGTTAGTGGAGTTGTAAACTAGTCCTGCTCTTCTGAAAAGCAATTTGGAGCTAACCTCAAAAGGCTATTAAACAGCACCCTTTGATCCAGTAGTATCACTACTAAGTCTATATCCCAAAGAAATCAAATAAAAAGGGCAAGGACTTTGTATAAAAATATTTATATTATCTTTTTTGTGATGCCAAAGAATTGGAAATCAAGAGGCTGCTCATCAATTGGGGAATGGCTGGACAAGTTGGGGTATATGATTATGATGGAATGTTATTGTGTGAAATCATGAGCATGATGGTTTCAGAAAAAAACCTGGGAAGATTTACATGAACTGATGTAAAATGAAGTGAGTAGAATGAAGAGAACATTGTAAATAGCAACAACATCATAAGGATGATCAATTGAGAAAGGCTTTGCTACTCTGATCAAAACAATGATTCAAGACAATTCCAGTGATGTAAAATGCTATCCAAAGAGAGAACTGATGAATTCTGAAGGCAGATTGAAGCATATTTTTAAAACTTCCTTTATTTTTCTTGTTTCTTTTGTGTTTTCTTTTACAACATGGTTAATATGGAAATGTTTTTGCATGACTTCACACGTATAATTGATATCAAAGTGCTTGTCTTCTGAGGGAGTGAAAAGGGGAAAAAGGGAGAGGAGAAAATTTGGAACTCAAAGTGTAAAAAAATGATGGTTAAATTTTTTACATGTAAGTGGAAAATATTATACAAAATATATTTTAAGTAGCCAATAACCTTTTTAATTAAGAACATATTATGTGACAGGCACTGTGCTAACCTCTGAGGATAAAAATAAGAAAAAGAAAATCCTTTCCCTTAAGTAACTTACAATCTAGTGGGGGAAAGACCATATAAAATCTCTTGAGGAAAGCCAGGTGAGAGAATGGAGTTGAAACCTAAAACAGCTGACAGAAAAATGAAGCATTTTGAAGATGAAGATATAGCTCACAGCTTCAGTGATAAGCATGGATTCAAAAAGTATCTTCATAGATTGAAATGGCATTTCAAATTTAATAAGATGAAATTGAGTAGGCAGAAAAGTACAAATTCTGTACTGTTTTAGTAAAGTGTTAGTAGAATTTGAACCCAGATTGTCTTACTGCAGAGCCTTTCCATCATACCATACTGCCTTCTTATCTTGTTGTGGTTGTTGTTTTTTAAACTTTGTGAATATCAATGTAGAATTAGGGCTATATAACCAGTCCATCAACTTTATAAGTAAACCATGCCCATAACATCTATTAAGAATTTATCCAGTACAAATCATCATAGTCTCAATGTTGCCACCACCTTACAATTACTATGTGTTTTCTCATTGCTTTTAGCAATGCTGAAGTTGGTAATGTCCAACTTTGGTCTTAATGATGATGATAATTCACATGTATATAGGGCATCAAGGTTTGTGAATTATCTTACCTGCATATTATTGCATTCTCACAACAACTCTATGAGTGAGTCTCAAATTATTCCCATTTTACAGATGTAGACACTGAAACTCAAGTTAATTAACTTGCCTAGGATCACATAGCTAGCAAGTATTTGAAGTGCTTGGGGATTTGAACCCACATCTTCCTAAGTCCATATCTAGTTTCTTATTTATTATACCAAGATGTCCCAATAGAGACTGTGCCTTTAGTGAGAACAAAATGATGACATAATGGACCAGGATGTCTTAGTGGAAATTTCTGAGAGAAAATTGATAAAATACTTGAGCTCCAGACATTCCTCAGTGCCTGATGAATATATGCATATTTGAACATGCCTGCATTCCATTTATTGTGTCTAGATTCAGAGCTGTGAGAAATGAACAACGAGAGGAATAGAAAGGTGGAGTTCATTTCCTCATCATGTTGGGCTTTGGGTCAGAAGAGCAGATGACCTGTATATTCCTGGCCTTACCATGAAAGGCAAAGATCTGAGATTGCAAAATGAAACTCTACAGCAAAAGCTTGAATCACAATAAAAGAAACAGAAACATTCAGTGACCTTGAGCTTCAGTCTTCAAAAGACAGTCACTTAAATCTAGAAAGAAATATATCTTCTTACTAAAACTGCCACTGTCCCAAATAAAAGGATGATCAAATGCTATTAAACTGAGTTCTCACATTGGCCTCATGAATTAGGTATGGTGGGTAAGAGACATTTCCCACATCTTTGCATAAACTCTAATAGGTGTCTCTCTGTATTTTTCTTCCTCTGTGGCATTGTGCTGTATAGTCACTTGATCCTTCAGCTAGTGATAAAGACAAAAAGCTCTTATCAAGTTTCAGCCTAACTGGAATAAAATTGTTATTGCAAAAACAAATGAAATCATAGATTCTGTAAGTTGGAAGGTAATTCAAGAGCTGTCTGATCTAGCTTGTACTTGAACAGGAATGCCCTTTGCAATATGTCCAAGGGATCTTTCAGCTTCCACTTGAACGCCTTTAATGATGAAGTGCTCACCACTACCACCATGTAATGGTAATGGCAATTTGAAGATCTTTCCTGCCCCTTAATGAACTTAAGGGAATTTGAAGACCTTCACTGATTTGAAGATTTTCCTTGCCCCCTAATAAGCTGAATGTAATCACATGGAGCCTGTGGTGTGAGGAATTTGCTGGAAGGTGGAGCAGAACCCACAGGAAGCTGAGAGTCAGAGTAGCTAGATATAGGAGAGAGAGGATGGAAGGCAAGCAGACAATTAGGCTTATGAGTGTTGGTTTGTGGAAAGGCTAAAGGATGGTGGGGCTCTCAATGGTGTTATGGTGTACTAACTTCTTTGCTACTATGATGGATTTGGATTTCTGGCATCTGAATAAATGTTTTACTTCTGTCTTCTATATGGAGAGTCTGTTATGTTTACAATTGAGAATTATGCTGGTCGCCATTTACAGTCACCATTGGTGCTATAAATATCGCATTGATGCTACACACCATCATCAATATGCCTTTATTAAGCACAAACTATAAGCCAAACTTTGTAGTCAGTCCTAGAAATACAAAGAGGCAACTCCCTCCCCCCCCCCAAAAAAAGATTATCTTCCAGGTATAGCTAGTCTACCTCTGCAGAGTACTTATTTTTTAGGAAAAAATTCCTTGTTTCTGTCCACTAGGTCAAAATCCCTGTGCCTGGAACCTAGCAGACCAAAGTTCATACTTCTGTTCCATGATGATTTCTTCAAATTATTAAAGACAGCTGAAATTTCTCTGAAAAGTCATCTTTTCTCTAGACTAAAAATCCCTGGTTGTTTTGGGCAGTCTCATAAAGATTTTGAGAGATTCCTCATCACTCGGGCATCCCTTCTCTGGAATGACTCAAATGTTTTTCATTCTACAAAGTGAACACAACACTCTGGTATTATTTAACTAGTGAAAGATAAAGTAAGCTTAGTACCTTCTCTAATCTGACTTTCATTCTTACAGAAGGGCAATCTAAAGTCACATTAGCTTTTTAATTATCACATCACACTGTCATCTCAGATTCAAGTAAGAGTCCAATAAAACCCAAGTACAATAATTTACAGTTATAACTATTTACCTTTATCTTATTACATTTGGAATATCTTTTCAATCTGTCAATATACCCTTTAGATTCCGAAAGTAGCTAGGTAATAAAGTGAATAGAGTGTTTGACCTGGAATCAGAAAGACTTGCATTGAAATGCTGCCTCAATCACATACTGACTGTGTGACCCTGGGCAAGTCACTTAACTTCCACCTGCCTCAGTTTTCTAGTCTATAAATAAAATGGGGATAGTAGGACCTACATTCTATTGGTATGAGGATTAAATGAGATAATATTTGTAAAGTATTATAAAAATTCTAGTTATCATGATTATATCCCTAGTCTTTTATTGAATTTATGATTCCTTTCCAAGTAAATATCACTGATAAATTTACATGCAATTTATATTTTTGTCCAAAGTACCTCATTTTTAACTCTAGAAGGTTTTTAATAAATGTTTCTTTAATTGATTTGGAGTATTGAAGAGAACAATATCAAGGACTGAGCCCTGTATTACCCCACTAGAGACTTTCTCTGACACTTGTTTATTAATCATTGCTCTTTGGCTTCAGCAGATTAACCAATATGTCTCACATATATATTAGGTCTATAGATCTTGATCTTGTCTGCAGGATGTTGAGACAGACTTTGTCAAGTGCTTTGTAAGACCAAAAGTCTTAGCATAGTTTTTAATTTTTGAAGTAAAAAGCTGCTATAAGACTTTTAAAATAGCCTGTACTATGAGTAGAGAATTATTTTTATGTCTCAATTGATTAACTACATCAAAGAAGGAAATGCAGTTAGTTTGATGTGACCAACATGGCCTAGATGAACTTAGGCTTACTCTAAGTGATTATTTCTTTCTTTTCTATGTGCTCATGTAATAGCAAGCAAAGAAGTAGTTAACATCTTGTTTCAGCTATTTATTTGACACCTTGTTTCTTCTGAGCCTTGCACATGATTCAGAAGCAGAACTTGTGGACCCCACAAGTTGTGAACCCTAGAACTTGTGAACTCCTATTGCTGATGCAAGAGGAAGATGAGGAGCTAATGACAATATATAAGGAGAGGCCCAGGCTGGAGAGAGCAGAACTGAAAAGGGAGCTCTTGCAGTAGAGAAGGAGAAAAGTTTTGGTATCCCAGCACTCTATGTTTGCCTGTTCTGTCTGTGTTGATGTTTGTTTGTGATACTTTCTATAGAAGCCCTAGGACCTTACTGGAAGCTCTGAAAGAGGATTTTCTGGTTGTCTGTTTACAGAAGTCCTGGAGGAGGGTTTTGGAGGTCCTGGGACTTTACTGATGATTTGTATTGACCTCTTGGGCTTTGTTTCTGGGTCTTTGTTGATTTCTATGTTGATGATTTGTGTTGAGTTCTCACACCTTGTTGGTGGATCTGTATTGATTCACAGGAAGATAGTGAATTGACAATGGTTCTGGAAATGTGTATGAATGTCGTTTTGGCTCTACTAAGCTTTGTCTTCCCAGAAACAGGAACTATGAAGGACTTGGGGTGAACTGGACACTGTGAGCTTCAATATGGAACGGGAACTGGACAAGGAGCTGGACAAGGAAATGGGAGCTGCCTTCTTTTGAACCCATGTGACAGTTGTGTAGATTTGGGCAGGAGCTGGAGTCATGGAAGAGTAACCATGGAAGCTGAGAGCCAGCCTCAAGTCAAGATGAAAAGATCTCTTCCTGGGTACCTGATGCTGACTGTAGATTATGATTTACTGTGACCTAAGGGTGGAGAACTTTGACCTTTATAGTTTATGTCCATTAAGGAGACAAGGCTCCTTAAGGATGATTGAATTAAGTATTTACTAAATGATTGAGTTATTAAATGATTGAGTTACTAAATGAATACACTTTGTTTAAAACTATGTGGCCACTTTGGTGAAAACTCTGTGGCCATTTTGGTGATAAGTTGTTATTTCATAGCATTGTGAATGCTGTCCTTTGGTTTCTGTGAATGTTTTGCTTTAATTTACTGCTGAATAAATAGAGAGTTCACTATATTATGTAATCAGAACCTTGAAGCTATTCACAGCAGCAGTCCTCTGGAAAGCAGCTCGTGCTTGGCTTTACAGCTCATTCTGCATTCATTTAGTCATTTGATTCATATTTTGTGTTAGGAATCAATGCCAAGTGCTTCAGCCAATAGTTTACAGAATCTACCTTCTCCCTTCTTTTGCATCACCTGTTGGTCTGATTTTCTTCTGCTATACTCCCCAATTCCTTAGACAAACAGTCAATACCTTGATTAGGTATCAGTGACTGGCAGTATGTTAAGAAAATTGGAGCAAGGAAGATTACAAATATGCCCTTGAGAATGAGGACAAAATGTTAAGAATCTACAATATCCATTTATATTAATATTAAGTTGCCTTTTACCAATAATTATAATGTTCTCTTTTTGTGAGAATTAAATGAATCAAGCTCTATGCTTTATAGAGCTTTAGTTCTGTAGATTTAGAATTATACAGCAAAGAGAGAACTCTACTGAAAGACACAAGACATGGTTTCAAATTATAGCTTCCACATTTACTAGCTGTGCAACCATAGGTGATTGACATAATTTCTCTGAGCCTCACTTTCCACAACTGTAAAATGGGAAAGACAAATGCTTGAATTACCTACCACACAGAGTTGTGAGCAAAGTGTTTTGAAAACCTTAAGGCACAATATAAATATATATTGTTATTATTTCATTTCATTCTTGTGGAAATACAAGTTATCCCCCTTTTTTTAGTGGAAAGAATGAGAAAGCATTTATTAAGTGATTACTGTGTGTAGAGCACTATAAGAGAATGAATCCCAGGAAAGCTGACCTGCTTAAGGCCACACAGATAGTAGAGGGTACAGTAGGTATTTGAACTTGAAGAGAAAACATTGTGAAATGGAAATTTCATTAGACTGGGGAGCAAGAGATCTGATCTATTAATCTGCTATGTGATCTTGGCCAAGACACTAAGTTCTGAATCCATTCAGTATGAAGGATGGATCAAAGAGAAATCAGCCGAATAGTCCATTGGCAATGTGGATCATTTTCTAATGGGCTGGGCCTACTGTCTATGATCCCTGGCAGGCCTGGAGTTAAAAGTCTGCCAAAGCAGCTGAGTGTTTTGGAGAAGCTACCAGCAAAAAGCCATTGGTTGGGTCAGGTTGCCTCTGAAAGAGCAGCTGTTCTATCAGCCTTAATTGGCAACAGATGAGCAAGTGTGTGGATGAGGTTGGCTTGGAAGATACCTCCATGAAGGGAGTGAAAGTCTTAGAAACATGGATATCAGTTCCAAGGTTTTCATTCTGGCCTTGAAAAAGGCCTTTTTTTCTCCTATTCAGGACTGGTATATTGAATTTAAACCTGATTTGGATGTTACTACTTTCTGGGGAGCTAACCTATGATTAGGGGTATAGGTTGAGGTGAGCAGCCCCCAAAAAGGGGGTATAATATTTGTTTTTTTGTTTTTGTCTGTGTTTTTGTTGTTATTGTTATTGGTTTTGCTACAAACAGTTATTTCACTATAAACTCGATGTTCATAGCTATTGGGTGACCCTGAAATAGTATGATTAAAAACATTGGCAATGCTCAGCACTTGCCTTTTTTTTTTCAATATAAGGCTGGAAAACCTGCCTATTTCTTGTTCTACTTGCACAAGATCACTGAGATAAGTAGACACATAGATGCACTGCTAAAAAAAATTATAGATATTTATTCCAAGTATATTTGAAGAAAAGGTGGACAACTATACTTCTAGGGTTGCTTTGGGTTATTCCTACCTTAAACTAGACAGATAGATTTGATGATGTAAAAAGTTTTATTGGCCTGTTATTCTGAGACCTCCCTTTGTGTAAGGGTTGGACTAAGTGATCTCTGAGGTCACTGTCAACTCTAGAATCTTATTCAAATAGCTTTTTTTTTGTTTAAAGAGGAACAATAGTAAAAGATATCACTAGGAAAATTTATGATAGGAATAGAAGACTGCAATCATATAGTAAGGATAAGATGGTACTCCAGTAGTATACTCATGATGTTAGTAGAAACCAAAGAAGGCCTCAAGCACATTGGCCAGATTATAGAAGGCATGAGCCTTATGTAGGATGGGAGTACATGGACTGGAGAGAACATTCACATCATCGAGCTCACATATCCATTGAGAGTATTTGAATAGCATAAAATTACCTTTAGGAACAAAAGTTATGGTGATCCATCATAATCTTTTCATCAGATGGCCTTCTTTTTGTTCAGTAATACATTTGATCTTATTAAATAATGTCATCTTTTTTTAAAGCTACATAACATTTTATTTAGCATACAAGTTGATTTTTAATTTCTACTCTTATTTCTTTGCCTGTTGTCTCCCCAGTTAAGCATTATTACTATCCCTTTTATTCACATCTTATAAATTTGCAAAATTCAAAAGTACAAGTTGCTATTCCTTCTTACAATGACGTAAATATTAAGTTCCCTATGAAAGTGGTTAAAATGTCCTCTCAGGTAGAACTGATTATATGTAAGTGAATAAAATCATTTTCAGTCAACCAATATTTAGACCATTCCATGAAAGGCTGTATCCTCAAGGATACAGAGACACTGGAGACAAAGTACCTTCTCTCTAGTAGCTTATCATCAAAGGGGAAAGAAGGCATAGACATTAATAGCCATTATTTGAGGCAGTATAGATGCCTACATCAAAACACTTTGTGTAAGAATTCCTTCTATAACTTGATGTATCAACCAACAAGCATATATTAAAAACTGATGGGGCAGTTCAATGGTGCAGTGAATAGAGCACTAACCCTGGAGTCAGGAGGACCTGAGTTCAAATTCATCTTCAGACTCTTAATGCTTACTAGCTATGTGACCTTGGGCAAGTCACTTAACTCCAATTGTCCTGCTTTCACCTGTCCAAAAAAAAAAAAGAAGTAAAAATTGACTACAGAGATGGATCATTGTGAGAAACATAAATGGACTGGGATTCAAGAAAACTAGGCCTGAGGCCCAGCTCTGCTACTTTTAATTTCTTTAGTGACCTTGGGCAAGCTGAATTAGGAGTTAGAAAGAAGTTTGTTCCTTTACTGGATAATCAAGACCAAGGTCCCTTTTACCTCTCTATCTGTGGTGCTATGAAGTATAGGACCATAGTATGTTTCCTTAGGAGAAAATTTAGAGTTTAATCTATACCAGTGTTTTCTTTTTTTTAGTGGGTCAATATGCATTTATTAAATACCTACTCTATGCCTGTCACTGTGCTAAGCACTGGGGATACAAAAGGAGACAAAAGACAGTCCCTGCCCTGAAGCAGCTTGCAATTTCATAGGGGAGACAACAAGCAAAGAAATATATACCAAAAAAAATCTATATATGGGATAAATAAGAAATAATGAACAGAGGGAAAATACTAGAATTAGAAAGACTTGGAGATAGCTTCTGTAGAAGATAGGATTTTAACTAGGACCTGATGAAAACCAGGTAAGCCAGGAAGTGATGAGGAACAAGAGCATCCCAGGCATAGATATAGCCATACATAAAGCAGAAGAGACTAGTGATTTCAATGATATTGATAAAGATAGGTGAGAAACCTTTCTCTACTCATTAAGATTTGCATTTTATAGTTTTAGAGAGTTACCTGAGTCACTGAAAGGTTAAATGTTTGTTCATATCTATGGCTTTCTCTTCAACCACACAATCACCTCCTTAGTTCAGACCCTTGTCACTTCTTGTATGGATTATTTTAATAGCCTAAAAACCTCCTAATGGTCTTAGGTCTCTCCCCACTCGAATCCATCATCACTATAGTGACTAAAGTGATTTTTCTATAGTGTATGTTTAAAAATGTAACCTTACTTGCTTTCCCCACCCTGCCCCACCAGACCACCCAGCTTCCCATCAATAAACTCCAGTGATTTTTTATTGCCTTAGGATGAAATATATGCTCCTATTTTTGGCAATCGAGGTTCTTCATAACCTTTCCTAGCTTTCCATTGTTTTGATAATTTGCTCCCCTCCATGAACTTCATAATCCAAATGTATTTGCCTACTTGCTACTCCTCAGGTATTTTCCCTCTATCTTTCATCTCCTTCTATTGGCTGTCTCCTATACCTAAAATGCTATCTTTACCATAACCTTGTATCATCCTTGGTTTCCTTCAAAACCACCCAAGCACCATCTTCTCCAGAAATTCTTTCCTAGTTTTCTCAACTATTAGTGCCTTTTCCTCTAATGCTACCTTGTGCACAGTTGGTATATACCTTGAATACATACTTACATACATGCAAGTATGTATATGTATACATTATATATCTCTCTATCTATCTCCCCCTAGTTATTGGGGCAGGGGAGAAGGGAGAGATCAGGAAGGCTTTATGTAGAGGATGAGGTCTTAGAGGTATCGTAAAGTTAGAAGAGGCATGAGGCAGGAATCAATCAGAGGTAGTATGTTCCAGGTGTTGAAGGGCAGGGACAAATGAACAGACCAAAGACATGGAGACAGGAGATGCAGTGTTGTAGAGCCAGCTTGGCTGAAGAGTGTAGGAAGGGTAGTAATATATAATAAGGCTGAGAAGATAGGTTGGAATGAGGTTATAAAGGTCTTTCAAAGCTAAACAGAACAATTTATAGTGTATCCAATAAGCAATAGATAGTACAGTTTATTTAATAAAGGAATAATTTGGTTGTGTTGAAGATGGACCAAAGGGAGAAGGCACTCAGTGCCTCCAGACAAGTCTGCGTGACTATAGCTATAGAACTCTTGCCAATTTCCATTGTCAGTGGGAGTTTTCTCACCCAAGAGGGCTCTAAAGCAATAAAATCACATTTGGACAAAAAAAAAATGTTATAACATTACATCATTCTACTTAAAACTCTTATTCTGAAAGCTATTAAATCATCTTGATATGACACCATTCTTAATTTACAATTATTCTGGGTTTGAAAACAATTGTTTTCTAACAAGCTGATTTTAACCTAGTAAATAATTCATATCAAGTGTGAGTTTGTATTTCCCATAGTCAGAGCCTTAAGTAGGAATAATTGAGCCCTGGAAAAAATTCCAGTTGGAGGTTTAGGGGCAGGAAAAAATCATACAATTGGTTGAAGTTCTGCTAGGAGAGAGAGTGGCCCTTCTCCCAGAAAGTCTAACTTTGAACCCTGGGTGTCTTGCTGGTTAGTAGGAAAGGTGGGCCCTGGGAGAAGAACACCATCACAACAGAAACCTGGGGGTAGTAGTTTGGGAGCAGACCAGTGAAAAATGATAAGGATGAGGTGCAGAGGCAGAGAGAGGGAGACAGAAGTGCCATTACTCTAAACCAAAAGCTGGATCTCTGGGCCCAAATATTCCAAAAGGAGAGCCCCACTGATCTAGAGAGACATGATTAGTGTCTTCTGCTAAGTTAATCCAATTAAATACTTACTGGAAACTGCAGAGATATTTCTGACAGGTTCACTACATCTTAGCTGCCTGTTGTTCCATGAAGTTGGACCTTAAAATAGGCACAGCTACGATGAGAATGTCAGACAAGCTGAGCCCTAGTTTTGGTTATATTTGGGACCCTTAAAGCTTATCAAAGATTCAGCCGAGGCAGCTTTAGAAGCACCTTACATAAACTTAACCTTTAATATAAAATTGACACCCTCCCCTACTCTACCACCCCTTTCACAGGCTAAAGATAACAAGGGTTGCCAGAAGACAACAGATGCCCAAAATTAGAAAACAGACAGTCTGACTTCTTCCAAGTATTCTCCCTTAGAGCACTATGGAAAAGCTGCAGATGTCCCCAAGTCAAGGACATGGCCCGAGACTCCCATATAATAAAGTCTTGTTCTTTCAGAGTCCCAGACGGTTAGTTGGATCTGACTCTTGGTCTCTAAACCACCCAAATCAGCTAAATGTGCCAAGGTTGGGACCAGTGTAATTATCCACTGTCAACAAGGAATTATCCATTCTCCTCTTTCAATATTCTTTCTGTCACTGATTCTGTGCATTACAAGGAAAGCTACAATTGTTCAAGGCTCTTTGCCTGGTTCCCCCATCTCCTTGGTGATTCTCTACATCCAGGAGTCACACAGAACCATTTTTTTCCTCATACTGTATATAGTGAGGCCACATGTTTTGGTGGGAAGAGCACTAGATTTGTAATTAGAGAGAATTTATCTGAAAGTCTGATTCATTTACTACTTGGTTGACCTTCCATTAGAAAGTACATCGATTTTGAAATTAGAAGATCTGGGTTGAAATCTTGACTCTGAGTACTGCTTCGTATATGAAGAAGGTACTTAATGCTCCTTATGGCTCAGTGCCCTTTTCTGTAAATGAATTAGATGACCTCTGAGATCCTTCCTAGCTTTAGAGCTATGATTCTAAGTCAATTTTTCTGGGACTCAGTTTTCTGATGTGTATAAATGGAAGGGTTGGACTGATCTCTAATGTTGCTTTCTGTTCCAAGTTTGTGATTCTTTTCCATGTTACCAAACAGAACAAAACGCTGCCTCACAGACACATTTACAACAAAGTATCTCCCATTCCTTCATAAATGTCATTGTAATGGCAAGCAAAATGGTACTTAGCTGCTTGTTTAGTTATTCAAATACTTAGCTCCTTGTTTCAGTGTCTTTAAGCCCTGCCTATGATTTGGAGATGGGAAGAACTTGCTGAAGCAACAGAAAGGGTGGAAAAGGAAGGAGAAGAACAACAAAAAAGCAGGAGCACAAACTGGAGCCAAGCAGAACTGGGAGGAAGGATGCCTGTGATGTTGGCACTCTGTCTATTCTGTCTGTGTTGCTTTCACAGGCAGAAAGTGACTTGATGATAGTGCCCACATTGTGTGCGAATATTGTTGTAACTATGCCAAACTATGTTTGGAGCTGAACCTTGAGCTGAATTGGTTTTTTAAGCCTTGCCCATGATTATATCAAGTCTTTGTTAAGACTTGAGCTGGGAATTGTCTATCTGTGGATCCAAGTGATAGTTGGGTGAATTCAGGCAAGAGCTGGGAGCATGGAAGAGGAGCCATGAAATTAGGGAGTCAGCCTCCAGTCAAGATGAAAGGATCTTTGCTTAGGTACTTAGTGCTGACTGACAAGATTAGGACTATGTGACCTAGGGGAAGGAAACCTTTGAACCCTGTACTTTGTACCTCTTAAGGATTATTGCTCTTTAATGTTGATTTGATTTAAGAATGATTGGAAGCCAGTCTCCAATCAAGATGAAAGAAGACTTTAAATGGGTACCAAACATTGGTTGATTCAGATTGTGACTTACTGAAGGATATTTTTTTAGAGACTTTGTGGCCACTTTAGTAATAAGTTGTTATGTTATATTATATTGCTGTGAATGCTGTACTTTGCTTTCTATGCATGTTTTGCTTTAGTTTACTGTTGAATAAATAGAGAGTTCACTATACTATATGATTAGAACCTTAAAGTTATTCACAGCAGCAGTCTTCTGGAAAGTTGCTTGTGCTTGGGTCTACAATCATTCAGGATTCCTTGGAATATGTAACAACAGAAGTGACTCTGCACAATGACCCTCTGATCATCATGTGAGGCCTCAGCTATCCCTAAGCTAATCAATCAATAGATCATCAAACATTTATGAAGCACTTATGATTTGCCAGGTAGTGAGCTAATCAGCACCTCTTCTGTTGGGATTGCTCCATAGACTCCTATTCAATGCAGTTTTATGTGCTATGATTCCTTGACTCTACCCTGACACTTTGCCTGAGAATACTGTGTAATGGCAAGCAAGGAAGTAGTTAACACCCTGTTTCAGCTATTTAGTTGACACCTTGTTCAGTTTTTGCCCATGATTATATCAAGTCTTTGTTGAGAAGCAGAACTTGTGAACCCCACAACTTGTGAACACTAGAACTTGTGAACTCATGTTGCTGATGCTACTGAAAGGGGAGGAGCTAATGATCATATATAAGGAAAGGCCCAGACTAGAGAGAGCAGAACTGAGAAGAGAGAAGAACTGAGAAGAGAGCAGAACTCTTGTGGTGTCAGAGTTAAGAAGGAAAAAACTGGTGGTATCCTGGCACTCTATGTTTGTTTGCTCTGTCTGTGTTGATTTTTTGTTTGTAATACTTTGTACAGAAGTCCTGGGATCTTACTGAAAGTCCTGAAAGAGGATTTTCTGGTTGTCTGTTTACAGAAGTCCTGGTGGAGGATTTTGAAGGTCCTGGGACTTTACTGATGATTTGTATGGACCCATTGGACCTTGTTTGTGAGTCTGTGTTAATTTCTATGTTGACGGTTTGTGTTGACCTCTTGGACCTTGTTTGTGGGGCTTTGTTAATTTCTATGTTGATGATTTGTGTTGAGTTCTCAGACCTTGTTGGTGGGTCTGTGTTGATTTCACAGGCAGATAGTGAATTGATGATGGTTCTGGCAATGTAAATGAATGTTATTTTGGTTCTGTTAAGCTTTGTTTTCCCAGAAACAGGAACTGTGTAGGACTTGAGGTAGATTGGACATTGTGAATATGGAATGAGAACTAAACAAGGAACTGGATGAGGAACTGGACGCGTAGCTGAGAGCTGCCTGCCTTTGAATCCAGGTGACAGTTGTGTAGATTTGGGCAGGAGCTGAGACCATGGAAAAGGAACCATGGAAGCTGAGAACCAGCCTCAAGTCAACATGAAAGAAAACTTTACTTGGATACTGTGTATTTATTGAGAAGATCATACTGTAACTTAGGGGTGGAGAACTTTGACTTTGTACTTTGTGTCCCTCAAGGGGGCCTGCTCCTTAAGGATGATTGAGTTAAGGGCTCACTGAGTGATATCTTTTGTTTAAAACTATGTGGCCACTTTAGTGATAACTTGTTATGCTATAACATTGTGAATGCTGTATTTTGGTTTCTGTCAATGTTTTGTCTTAGTTTATTACTGAATAAATAGAGAATTCACTATACTATTGTAATCAGAACCTTGAAGCTGTTCATAGCAGCAGTCCTCTGGAAAGCTGTACCATCATGAGAACTACCACGATACCAGAAGGCTCTCCTGATGAGCTGCTGTAACTCTCAGTATTGAGATGCCATAAATGCCACTCCTGCAGAGGAATGGAGAGAGATGTCATACTACTTTTAGAGGCCATACCTGAAAATTTTGCAATGTTCATTTTGTGGTGGTTGACCTGGCACAAGCAGTAGGAATTAAGAGTTTTACTTAGCTTTTAAAGATTGTTATTGCATATATTCCAAAAATACATGTTTATGGTCCTAGTTTTGGTTTAGTTAAGTGCCAAGATATTCTCTTGTCTCTCTTTTTCTCCACAGAAATGATGTTCAGATGGTGGCAA
>JAQQSV010002174.1:19370-35487 GCA_028646515.1 Pseudochirops corinnae
TGCACGCCGCCATGGGGGGAGGTGGGAAGGGAGGGGAGAAAATTTGAAATTCAAGACATTGTGGAACTGAATCTTTTAAACTAAAAGTAAATAAACAAATCAATTTAATAAAAACATTATTTTTTAATTTAAAAATCACAAATAATCCTGCTTTTCTGAAATCCTATGGGACCTCTAGCATTCTACAGAATTTTGCAAAGATCATGAACAGCTATATAAATAACACTGACATAAATAATTCAGTTCAGCTTATGTGGGTGTGGGTCTTCTGGCACTAGTCACTTGAGCTTATGTTAGCCAGGTAATTCCGTACCATCACTTCACCCATTGTTGGTCTTGATGCTAAATTACCCATTTATGGACTAGTCTTTTAAAAACTAATGTATGTTTAGTCCAGAATGAAGCAAGTCTACACAGTTAGAAAGCAATATAATAATATGATCAAGTCTGTTACCGTGCAATGGGATAATTAAATTGATTTTAATACATTTTTTATTTTCTCCGATTACATGTAAAAACAGTTCTTAACATTTAATTTGTTAAAGTTTTCAATTCTAAATTCTATCTCTCCCTCCTTTCCTACCTCACCCCCTTCCCTGAGATGGTAAGCAATAAGATATCATGTAAAATATTTCCATACACATCTATCAGATTGGCTAGTACGACAAAAAAGGATAATGATGGATGTTGGAAAGGATGTGGAAAAGCTGGGACACTAATGCATTTTTTGTGGAGTTGATGAACTGATTCTTCAGAGCAATTTGGAACTACAACAAAGGGCTATAAAACTATGTGTATGCTTTGATCTAGAAATACCACTACTAAGTCCATAAGCCAACTACTTCAAAAAAATGGGGAGGGGATGAAGGCCCTATTTGTACAAAACTATTTATAGCAGCTCTTTTTGTGGTGGCAAATAATTAGAAATTGAAGGGTTGTCCATTAATTGGGGAATGGCTAAATAAGCTGTGGTATATGCTTGTAATAGAATATATTTTGCTATACTGACACAAAGTGAAGTAAACAGAAATAATAGAAAATTATATATGAGTAACACTATAGTAACAGCAAGACTGTTTGATGAAGAACTTTGAATAACAACTATTTTCAGAAATACAATGAAATACAATTTTCAGACAACCCCAAACCAATCATGGGATTTAGAGATAGGAGGCACTGTAAAAAATCTCCTCATCTCTAAGGAGGCTCCATGTTGTAATGCAGAGATGTTCCACTGATCAAGGCCAAACTAGATTAAGATGTGAATTAAGTTAATAAAGGTAATAAATAGTAGAACCAAAATTTGAAGCTAGGTATACTAATCCCAAATTCAGTACTCTTTCTAATACATGATTTCTTCCCTGCTTAATAATAAGATAAGGAAACTGTGAAGACATAATCAAAATTTTTGTTTTGAAGGTAAATGGCATGAAGTTTCCCTTCATGTCAATTTTTTATGAAATATTTAGTTGAGTGTAAGTTTAGGGTAAAGATTTAAGAACATCGACTAATAAGAGGCAGATAGAAATCCCTATATACTGAAAGGCTGCTGCTATAGAAGGTACTACTGAGGGGAAAGGATATTGGGAGCAGGTGGAGCTAGTACAGGACCAAGCTGAAAGTAACTTATTGTGGTGTACCTTGAGAGGAAGAAGCATACTTTCTGATTGCTTCTTATGTTAACTTTTCTTGATGACTAGGTGCTAAGTTAGAATTGTAGCTAGTGTATTGTATTGTATTATATCTATAATGCTGAAGATGTACAAATACCATGAGAATATTTTGGTTGTTTGAACAAAGAGCCATTTGCCACATGCTAATTATGTCTCTGGGATATTGAGATGAGTTTTTGTGACTTTCCTTTGAATTAATGCTGTTTTAGCTCTTGATTTCATACTGTTTCCTCTAGGACCCTCCTTAACATGTCTTCTAAATTAAGCCAGAAGAAGGGATTTTGGAGGTTCTATCCCTTATCCAATGGTTTCAGACAACTTGCATTGAAATGGTCTTAGATAAGGATATTTCTTATTCTAGTCATGTTTCCAAGGTCTTCTTGAAGATTTTATTGAAGGCAGAGAGCCTTTTTAAAATTGTGCACTCTTAGAAACTACTCACTGAATTATTTTTTATGAATAGGTTGCAGTAAAGGGGGAATACGGGACTGAAAAAGAACATCCCTGTTAGCAATTATATTTTGAATTGGACTCTCATTCTAGCTGGGTTTTGCACTTGACATTGACTTCTGCTGAAACTGCTGATGTCTCCTAATTTTAAGGGGAGACTCCTGAGTTTAGTAGAACTTACAGGAGTTAGAGTAGGAAAATGGTCTAGGCAAAAAAAAAATACCCTCCAAAGAGTTGAAGTCAAACATAATTTTAAAAAAATCAGTTATTTAGGAGATGTAAGGAAATATCAGTGAGGAAACTCCTTCTACCAATGCTTATTAGAACCTATTCTCCAACTTACAGACTTAGATACACTTGGCACATTGTAAGGTTCAGAGACTTGCCCAGGATCATGCAGGTAGTACATATATACATATACATATACATACACATGTACATATACATATACATACACATACATGTACACATACACATACACATACACACATATATACACACACACATACATAGACATGTGTATATATGTATATGCACATACATGAATGTATATATAATACACATATATGTATACATATGTGTACATATGTATGTGTGTATATCAATCAGATGTGGTACTGTAATGGTAACAGGGATTTGAAGATCTTCCCTGCCCCTTGTATTGGAAATCAAACAGATACTTAGAACCTTGTTTCAAGTACTTAAGAAACAGAAGTAGTTAACACCTTGTTTTGCAATTTGACTATTTAGCACCTTGTTTCAATTTATGATTATATCAAGTATTAAGATCCAGAACTTGTGAACCCTACAGTGGGAGGAAGTTGCTGATATAACAGGAAGGGGTGGAACAGGGAGGAGCTAATATCGTATATAAGGAAAAGCCCAAGATAGAGAGCCAGAATTGCTGAGAGAGAGAGAGAACTGATGAGATCCTGGGAGCTGCTGAAAGCTGCTGTGAGTTGGGAGCTGCTGTGAACCAGGGCTTCTGGGAGCCAACAAGAACTTCTGGGAGCCAGCCAGAGTTGCTTGGAATGAGAACTGCTGGGAGCCAAAACTGCTGGGAGCGAGCAGCATGGAGGCTGAGCTGCTACTGCTGGAGAGCAAGAAGAGAACTGAGAACTGAACTGAGAACTGAGAAGATCTGAGAAGAGAATTGAGAAGAACTGAAAAATGAGAAGAGAAGAGAACTAGAAGTATGATTGTGGTGCTGGTACTTTGTCTGTCTGTTTTGATGTTACTTTGTCAGATTCATCTGTTGATAGATGAGGTTGCTGTTGTTATAGAAGCCCTGGGACCTTACTGCTGATTCAGAAGCCCTGAAAGAGAATTTTCTTGTTGTATGTTTACAGAAATCCTGGAGGAGGGTCTTACTGATGTTTTCAGAAGTCCTGGGACTCTACTGATGATTTGTGTTGATTTCTCAGACCTTGTTGTTAGGTCTGTGTTGATTTCACAGACAGAAAGTGAATTGGTGAGGATACCAACAATGTGCATGAATGTTATTGTGGCTCTTTTAAGCTTTGTCTTCCCAGAAACAGGAACTGTGAAGGACTTGAGGTGGACAGGATACTGTGAGCTTCAATATGGAACAGGAACTGCACTAGGAGCTGGACAAGGAATGGAAAGCTACTTGCCTTTGAACCCAGGTAAAACTTGTATGGATTCAGGTAAAAACTGGGACCATGAAAGAGGATCCATGGAAACTGAGAGCCAGCCTTCAGTTAAGATGAAAAAAACCTTTCCTTGGGTATTTAATACAAACTGAGAAGATCATGATTTACTGTTGCCTGGGGTGGGGGGAGAACTCTGTTCTCTGTTTCTGTTCCTTTTTAGGATGATTGAATTAAAGATGACTGGAAATTAATCTCCAATTAAGAAGAAAGATGATTTTTGATTAAAGAGATTAACATAATGTGACTTACGGGTGGAGAACTTTGACCTTTACATTTAGATGATTGAGTTAAGTTCTTACTGAATGATTGTACTTTATTTAATACTATGTGGCCACTTAGGTGAAAACTATGTGGCCACTTTAGTGATAACTTGTTATGTTATAACATTGTGAATGCTGTACTTTGATTTCTGTGAATGTTTTGCTTTAATTTACTGCTGAATAAATAGAGAGTTCACCATACTATGTAATCAGAACCTTGAGGCTGTTCACAGTAGCAGTCCTCTGGAAAGCTGCTTGTGCTTGGCTTTACAGGTACATGAACACTGGTTTTCCTGACCTTTCGGCCAGTTCTCTGACCATTATATCATAACCCTCTTTCTTATTTATAATCTAGAGGAATCAATGCAACCTTTATTTAGCTTTGGGTAGAAAGTTTTTAGGTATCAATTTTATTTAATTCTGTTTGTTTAAAGCTAAATTCAAATAATTTTTTAAAAAATTATTATCTACATTATTTTAGAGTAAAGTGTTGCATTGATTTTTTTCTTCTGATGTATGCAAGTATTTTTTAAAAAAACAAAAACTTTTGTGTTTTTTACATTTTGGTTTTCCTAGTAAAGTTGGTACATGACAGCAGATTCTATCTACAGGCAGCACTTCTTACGATAAATGTGTTCTTTTATCAGCAACACAGAGGTAAGAGGCAGTATAGATTTCTGTTACAGTAATTTACTAAATTGGCTAGCAATATTCTGGCTGACAAGCAAGCCAAAATTCAAATTAAACAAAAAAAAATCAGAGAGCTAAAGGAATAGCCAGAGTTTGTTTTTCATGAAGGAAAAATTTAAATGTGATATCAGGAGTAAGTTGAGCTAAAGTTGATGGTGTAGGTACTCCAGGAATGGTGCTGGATTTGTTGTCAGAGAATGTCTATTTAAATCTTGGTTCTGCCATTTGGTACTTGCATGTCCCTGGGTAAATCACTTAATCTTTCTCTATCTCATTTTCATAATCCATAAAATAAAAGGGAGAAGCTAAGATGGTCTATAAAGGCACTTTTAGCTTTAATTCTATGATCCTATGAGGAAGAGTGACCCATCTCACATATGTTGAGGTATCACAGGCTTACTTTATCCTGTGAACTCATTCTTTGCTTCTATACTTCATAGGCTCCATGGGAATTTCTTCTGTTTCTACCTGCTAGTCACTTGGCCTCTCTACTTCCAGACTCAGCTTTTTCTCACGGCTAAGACAAACACTACTTCCACCCTAATTATCCTTCACTCTGCTCTGAAACATAGCAGATCATTTTTCTTTTAGATATTTTACAAGATTTTAATTTTTGAAACTACAGGGAAATAGACAAAAGGTTACAGTAACAGATTTCTTTTCAGTTACACATAACTTGCTGTCTGATGGCCTGAGACAATTCTACCTAAGACATAATTCTTATGGATAATTATAATTTATCCAAACTCATTTTCCTATTATTACGTACTTCTACCTTATCATAACCTCACCATCCCAGTGATTCTGATTCCCCACTTCCATTGTACAAACCCCATTATTCATCTCTTATTGACTACTCTTCTCATTCCCACTCCCTTCAATCCAAACCCTCCAATGTCCCACTCTAAAGCTACCCCACCCTTGAACTATGATCTCTGGAATGCCTACTCCATACGTAACAAACTAACTTTCTTCTTAAATGAAGAAAAGTAATAAACTAGATTTTTTTTCTTTTCCTTTCTTGTTCCTTCTACCTTCTTGCTTTCATTGAGTCTTGGTCCCTTCTTAAAAACACAGCTTTATAGTAATGTTTGTATACTTTATAGTAATGATTGTACTTTCACTAATACCTTCCTACTCATTGGTCATGGTGTGGAAGTTGGAATACTCCTTGCTCCCCATAATCACTTCTAGGCTCCTATTCTACCACCACTACTAAGTAATCTTTGCTTCTCTGAGGTTCATTCAATCCCTATGTACCACCCAATCAAGATTCTGGCAGCTCAAGCCTCATCTTTCTTGACCACTCTACAGTCTTTGATGTTGTTGATCACCGTCTTTGATTTGATAATCTCTTCTTTCTATATTTCTGGGATACAACTCATTCTACACTATACTATACCTATTCTCTTCCTATCTGTCTAATGCTTACTTGTCAGTCTACTTCACAGGATATTCATCCAGGTCTTATCTATTGGTAATGTGCTTTTCCTAGGGCTCTGTACTGAGCCTTCTTCCTTTCTCACATTGCGTAGTTCACTTAGTAATCTCATCATCACCCAAGGGTTCAATATCATCATTATGCTGGTGATTCTCAAAACTTCTAATCCAGTCCTAACTTCTAGTTTTTCATTACAAATTGCCTAATGGACATCTCAAACTAGATGTCGCATAACCATTTCAAATTGAATGTACCCAAAACTAACCTCATTATATTCCCCTTAGAAACCTCCTCCATCTTCTTAGTCACCAAGACTCACAGCCTAGATGTCATCTTTGATCATCGTTGATATGGGCCCTAAAAACCTCATACCTGAACTATCAAATAGCCCACTGGTTGGTCTCCCTATCTCAGTTCTCTATATTCCAGTCATTTTTCCACTCATTTGTTAAAGTGATGTACCTAAAATGTAAGTTTGACCATGTCATCCCCTTTTCAACAAATTCCAGTGAGTCCCTATCAACTCCTGAATCAAATATAAAATCTCCAAGTTGATGTTTCTTATATATCTTGACTTCCTCATGTTCTTCCAATCTTCTTATACCTTACTCATCCCCACATATTCTCTTCAACCATTGAGACCAATTCCCTTGCTGTTCTTTAGATACTCTATCCAAACCCTCAACTCGAAGCATTTTACTGGCTGTTCTCCAGTGCCTGGAATTCTCTTCCTCCTCCTCTCTGCCTCCTAGCTTCCCTGGCTTTTTAAAAGTCTCATTTAATGTCCCACTTTCTGAAAGAATGCTTTAGCACTCTTTTATCTTATTGCCTTACCTCTGAGATTATCTTCAGTTTATCCTGTACATAACTAATTATTTCTAGGCTATCTTTCACATTAGACTATAAGCTCCTTGAGACTAAGGGCTATTTTTGTTTGTTTGTTGTTTTTGCCCTTTCTTTGCACCCTTAATACTTAGCACAATAACTGGCATATAATAGGTGCTGAAAATATGTTTATTGACTGACTGGCTGACCAAAAAACAAATCACATACCACAACTCCCCAAATTATCAGTTAACTATAGTGATAAAAGTATACTTGCCAGGACATAGGTCTCATTTTATTTTTAGTTGCTCCCCTCATATCTGGACACAATCCACTTCTTTCTCAATTTTATTGAATATAAGTGTTCTTACTTCCCCCTAGCTAGGATATGTAAAGATTAGAGATTATGGGCACATGAGAGTAGAATACTTTCAGATGAAATTTATCTTGGCTTTGTTTGAATCTCTCTTTCATTTGTATAAGGAATGAAATATTATCCATTAGATTCAACTCAGTTGTCTGGTTTCCTCTTTGACAGATGTATATATTCTTTTTTTTTTTGATAGATGCCTATTCTCCTAGACAAACATGGACAAAATATACTTCTTTGAAACTAGACTCAAATGGTCTGCATCTCACAGACTGCATGTGTTCTGTCTCCAATTCTCCACATTGGTCATTCCCCATGCCAGGGATACACTCCTTCCTCATCTCTTTCTGCACAAGGAAGCTAATACACTGCTTCTATAAGAGGTACTTCCTGATGTCCTCAAGTGCTAGTGAACAACTACTCTGTGTTTAACTTTCATTTATTTTAACTTGTGGATGGATGGATGTATTCATGAGTCTTGGTCCCTTCTTAAAAACACAGCTTTATAGTAATGTTTGTATACTTTATAGTAATGATTGTACTTTCACTCATACCTTCCTACTCATTGGTCATGGTGTGGAAGTTGGAATATGGACACACACACACACACATTATCTTCTTGAATAGAATGCAAATTCATTGAAATTAGGGATTGTATTTTTTGTGTTTGTATTCATAGCATCTTGCCTACTATCTGGAATGTTGTATTGTTGTGTTTGTCCTTCGTTTTTGAAGAGGCCGATGGCATCAGAGAAATGGTGACAACTTGCAATTGACTTTGGTTTGAGTAAAAGAGGACTCTCCCTCTCCCTCTCCTTCTCCTCTTCTCCAAAGTAAGGTAAATTTGGATGACCAGAAGCTGCCCACTTCACTTGGGGTTTACTAGATAGATTCCTTCCCTCCATTATTCCTTCCTTCCTTCCTTCCTCCTTCCTTCCTTCCTCCTTCCTTCCTTCCTTCCTTCCTCTCTCTCTCTCTCTCTCTCTCTCTCTCTCTCTCTCTCTCTCTCTCTCTCTCTCTCTCTCTCCAAAACTTTAAACCCAGTTCACTCTGAAGCTCATAGTTTAGACCACAATAGGCCCCTCTGCCCAAGCTCCACTTAGTGGCTGTATTTTGGGCCCTCCTGCCTGGGAGTGAATGTCTGGAATGTAGTAATAAATTAAATAGAAAATAGTAAATTTTTAAAAAGTAGTAATAAATTAAATAAATAAAAATTTAATGAATGCTTATTGATCCGTTGTCTGGGGGGGCAGAGAAAGTTCTAACATGTTTATTGATCATTAAAAAGTACTTATTTGGTAGAACAAAATATTGCTTTAAAAAGAATTTCTTCCAAAAACAGTTTCCTATCTACACATTAAAATCATTCAAATATTACATGAAATATATTACTATAGATATGACCTTGTTCAGTCCACTGACAATAAATATTGAGTGATTTGTAAAATAGAGAAATTTACCGCAGTCATTCACTGTTTTGATATTGGAAATTCAACATAGAATCCTAGTTGAAAATTGTGTGGTAGCTGTGACCAGACTAATGTATGACATGCATGGTGCAGGTTGAATTGAGTTCTGACCTGGAATATTGCAAAATTTCCTCAAAGAGATATCTATTCCCTTAGAAGAAGAAAGATCAAATAGATAAAGTTGATCTATTGAGCAGATTATGACAAAACTAAGATGGACAACTTATAAAGTTGGTCAATCAGTTTGTATATATGCACAAATATTTATACATGAATGTATACATATGTTAATATGTATATATTCACATATGCAAGTATATATGCACAAATATACACATATATAATATGTGTAGGTGTGCATATATTAAATGAATATGTATTATATATACGTATGGCATACAGTACAAATAGATTATGAGGTAGAACTGGAATTAAAATTAAATTTAAAAAAAAGAGAATGAATTTGAATGCCCTAAGGAGATTCCAAAACTTCTTCAAAATTCTACTAAAAAGGCCTATCTTTTTAATACTAATATTCTTACATTGTTGTTGTATAGCTCTGAAATATGAAAAACACAGATGTGTGAAGAAATGAAAATAAATTTCATATTAGCCTATTGTAATGGAAAACAAAATTGTATTTAGCTCCTTGTTTCAGTTATTCAATTGTTTTTGAGCCTTTCCTGTGATTGTATCAAGTGTTTGTTAGAAACAGAATCTGTGAAACCCACAGTGGGAGGAACTTGCAAATGACCGAAACAGGAAAGACATAAGACGACGGATGAAACAGGAAGGAGGAGAACAAATAAAAGGTCAAGCACAAGCTGGGACTGAGCAGAACTGAGAGGGAGAACACTTGTGGTGTCAGCACTCTGTCCATCTGTTCTGTCTGTGTTGATTTGTGTTTCTGTTACTTTGTCAGACAGAACCATTCTGTCTGTTAATTTGTATACTTTGTCAGACAGAAGTAGTCTGTTGACTTGGGATTGTGTACTTTGTCAGACAGAAGCATGTTGTCTATTGATTGTGTTACTTTGTCAGATAGAAGCCTTCTATATGTTGAATTGTGTTACTTCTTCAGACAGAAGTACCCTGTCTGTTGACTTGTGTTGATTTCACACATAGAAAGTGAATTGAGATAATAGTACAACAATGTGTGTGAATATTGTTGTAACTCAGCTAAGTTTGATCTGTGTACCTGGGACAGGAGATGGGAGCTGCCTACTTGTGAATCCAGGTGACAGGGTGAATTCAGGCAAGAGCTGGGGGCATGGAAGAGGAACCATGGAGTTTATAAGTCAGTCTCCAGTCAAGATGAAAGGACCTTTACTTGGGTGCTTAGTGCTGACTGATGAGATTAAGACAATAAGACCTAGAGGTGGGAGACTTTTGTACTTTGTAGCCTCAAGGATGATATCTTTTGTTTAAGAATATGTGGCCACTTTAGTAATAAGTTGTTATGTTATATTGCTGTAAATGTTGTACCTTGATTTCAGTGAATGTTTTCTTTAGTTTACTGTTAATAAATAGGGAGTTCACTATACGATTGTTGAGGTAACACATCAGGTCCTGCTGAAATGAATGCTACTCAAGTCTTTTCTCAGCCAAAGTAAAGCAAAGTTTATTAAAGATTCTCCTTAATGAGTAGACTTTTAAGGAGCCTAAGTATATGTGAAGCTTGTATTGATAAGCAGGCCAGAATAATCTGACAAAGAATGAGTCCACTAGATTGAATTCTTGGCCCCTTCATGGAGGCAAGATGCATCTTATATACAGAAAGACTGTGGGAGGGCTCTAGGGGTGATCTAGAGGAAGAGTTTGGGGAGGGTCTTTAGGAGGAGTCTAAGGAAGATCTTGAGGGGACTGAGGTCAGACTCTAGTAATGAGATTAATGGTGGGAAAAACTGAAGGCTACCTGGAAATGACAGACAATGGAGGGCTGGGCTAGTTTAAGGGTAACAGATTTGGGTATAGATATTTTGATAGGATCTAGGGTGAGAAGTAACTAGACAATGGAGGGCTAGGCTAGGTTAAGAGTAACAAAGATTTGGGCCTAGCTGTAATGAAAGGCTTATGACCAGAAACAAATGCCTCATCAAGTGGGAAGATTCAGAGTTCAAGGGGTTTCCCAGAGCCTGTACCTATATCAGCAAGTACCCTAGCATACCCAGGGTGGCTGCTAGCACAGGTTCTTAGATCTGCTTTTCTAAAGGAAAGCAACTCAAAATGGGTTAACAATCTTACTTTAATCAATCAAACACATATCATTTACCTAGTTCAGGTGAAAAAGTCAGCACCCTGAACTTCAGAGAATACAAACAGAATACAAACAGAAGTTACAAGCAAACAGGCTTCCAACCATCTGACCATTACATCAGTTACCTATTCAGTTACCAGAGAGGGAAGCACCAACATCTGGGTTTTTCAAAGCCAGGGGGCTCAACGGCTTCCCAGAGTCTCATCTGGCCAAATCACAGAACTCCTTCCAAAGTGAGCCCCAAAGCGAAAAACTCCCATCAGGGTATATATGGCCATCTCCTGGATCAGAGAATGTCACAGCCCTCTTGACCCACTTTCCAATCACAAAGTAATAAGGTGTGGGCATTCCTGAAGAACAAGCCTCCCACCACAGGCTCCACGTGACCACATTCAGCCTATTAGGGGGTAGGGTATACTTTCAAATGAGGGAAGGTTCTCAGAGCCACTTAAGCCTATCAAAGGGCCTAGGGGCAGGGAAGATCTTCAGATTCCCATAACAATATCCTATCACTATGTGATCAGAATTGTAAAGTTATTCACAACAGCAGTCCTCAGGAGTGCTGCTTGTGCTTGGCTTTACACCTATGGAAAACTGTGTGGTAGCTGTTATAAGACTGTAATTTAAAACAAATGAAGAACTTCAAAGAACAGCAGTAAAGAATCCTATCTCAGAAATTCATGAATGAGAAAGAGGATGGGCTGGTCATATGGCAAGGATGCTGAATGGCAAGTGGACATTCTGAGTGCTCCACTATAACCTCACAATATATCAGGAGAATATAATGGATGCTAGCACTTTGTGTGGACTCTCTGTAGTAAATAAACTTATGGAAGAACCTAAAGATAGGCAAGTATGTTTTTGTTAAAAGATGCAATAGATGAAGGGAATATCAAAATTGATGACATCAGAGATTCACTTGAATATCTGAATATGAGTCTCTCTTACTCTGCTTTTAGCAATGCAAGATGTCTATCAAATCCTCATATACTAGATTTTGCTCATCATTATGTTTTCATGAATCCATTCAGAATTTATAATTGCTTTCCTGAATTCATCGTCTGTTTCCTCCTTCTGGTTTGGTGGTTAGCATATCCCACTAAGCTACTGCTCTTCTTTCTTCTTTCTTTGATCCTCACCCAGATCCCCTCCATCATGCTCCCACAGTTTGGTTCATTGATTTCCTTGTGACTAAACTTTGTTTTTAAACACCCAATGCTATTTTACCACTACTTCTTATCTGTTGCTTTTGAATAAAATAACTATATTTTAGTTATGAGTCTCATCCCACTAAGTTTCAGTGAAAGATGCCAATGAGGTCACTAGTTCATCTTCTTAAATATTCATACTATGCACATTTGTAATTAGACATGTGAAACCACAGGCCTTGTGACTGACATTATTTTTGAAAATAGTTTCATCAGAATTATAGTATTCACTGATTTTCTTCCTTTGTCAGACTATCACTTTCTTTTGTACACAACTTGACAGATTAACATAGACATTTTTTCCTTCTCCCTCAACATTCACTTTAAGTCCATTTTAAAAAGATTTTGAAGTTTTCAGGCTAAGATAATTTTGCCAATTCTCATTAAATACATTCTAACACTAGTAAGGAATTCATTAGTGGTTCTCAACCTTCCTAATGCCATGACCCTTTAATATTCATATGTGGGCATATCTGCATGTGGGTGGACTCGCCTGGAGATGGATAGAGGAGCAGTGTCTCAGTTCCTAAGACCAGAGGTGACCCCTGTGAAAGGGTCATTTGACCCCCAAAGGGGTGGTGACCCACAGGTTGAGAACCATTGTATTAGTCTACGGTCTAGAAAGCCAAACACTTTTCAGATATAATCTTCTTAACATATTCATTCCCCAGAGCCACATTTTTCTTGTATAAGAAGCAGTGATGAAAATGCCACCCGTATCTGTGGTCATCAGCATCCATGATTAAGATTTTATTACCTCTAGAAATTGCTTCTAGTTTCTTTTTGTTGAGACTACATAATTTTCTTGTAAATAACTGAAAGGGTATAATGAGAATCAATATGATCAGATTTGTCATATTGTCAGACACTTTTGTGCACATCTTCAAACTTATTCCCCACACACCCATCACATTATATGACAGAGTGAAAAGAGAATCTGCATTGTATCTCCCCCTTCCTCTTGTGCCAACCATGATGTCCTGAGAACATTGTAAGCATTTGATGAATTTTTGTTATTGTTAAAATATTGAATGTAAAAATAGTGCATAAATGGTCTCTTTCAGAAAGAATGCCAATAAAACCACGCAAAAATATGAAGGACAATGACGTATTGAACGTTTTTCATTTAGCAGGACCATTGGTGTTAATTAGAGAAAATGGCCTGGATCCAGGGAAGTTTTCTACATTAGCAAGCCTCCAAATAGGACCACTTAAAGTTCTGGGCTCTTTTCCAAAACTTTGCCATGTTGCATATTCAGTCAGTCACGCACAGAATGTCTGCTTGCTCCTGGATCCCTATTATAAACACATTTTGCAATATGTTCTGATTCTTGCTCCAAATCCAACATGTCTAAAGATTGCCAGAGGAGGAAAATATTTTAATTTCAGGTAAGAAATACCTGAAAAAACCAAGCAAATAGAAGTGTTAGTTCAGCACAACAAAACCAAATGAAACTTTCTGCATAACTATAATTACTTCAATGAATCAAAACCAAACACTGGAAAGACAAACAGGATTTATTTGTTAACAAAGGGCCCATTGTATCCACTGATATACTCCTGTCATCCCAGATAACTAGCAGTGAAACAGTTAACGTTATGGACTAAGGTTCTAAAACATAGTTGAGACTAAAAGATTTCTAAAATGTAATTTAATTATCATTTTATTGTTTGTAAATTGAGAAAGAAAAATCTCTGTGTAAGCCAAGATAATTATTTTATTCAATTTCAAACATAATATTTTTGTTATTAAACAACTACAGAGTACTAAATTGTGTTAATGATGTAGTGGTTATGAAACTATACAGGAAAACCTGTTGATTGTTCCCTGTTTGATGGCTTTTGTGAAGTAAGATTTATTTAGAACAGTGAAGTTGCAAAGTGTGAAAATGTTATTGGAAATGTCTAGTCATTTAAATTGTGAAGTTGAACAATATAAAATTTGGTCTAATGACCTTCCTATTACTTGTATGCTTGAGTTCACACTTTTGATTGATGGTGAAGGAAAATTAAGTTCACCTTTACTTATGCCAATTTAATTGGCATAACCTTTTCCTACTTTAAAGTAGTTGCTACTGTCTATGTGTTAGGGGAGATTGTGCTCTCCATATGTCATTGTTAAGATATCTGAAAATTTTCTTAGGACTTTTAGGAAACTCAATTGATTTGGAGGGGAATGTTAGATTTGAAGGAAAGGAAACTCCTCTCTTGGTAATTTTTCAAACACCATTATAGCTGATTCAACTTGAGCTATGGTCCAATCTATCTCTCCAAAGCAATGAAGCTTATAACCTATCTTTTCCTGACCATTTAATACAACTCTTATCTATGTCCTCCCCTCCCATATATTTACTGCATGGAGTCCACTTGTACTGAGGGCCTTCCTTGGATTCTTTTCACCTTAAGTGGATGCCAGTGATGTAGAAGGGCTGCCTATCAGTCATTCCTTGCCCTAGCTACAAAGATGAACCATCTTCCCCCCTCAATCCTGCCCCATTCATACTTTTTCCTTGTCGTAGTCTATGCAACATGTCTCCTTGGTGGTTACTTATTTTTAATAGGTGGCAGCTTGTTCAAGCTATTGTTAGCCTTTCTGTTGCCTTTTGGATGATGCGTAACTTCATTTTCTCCAGGATTCAACTTAATGAGCTAGCAAAATATAATACAGGCATGTGTTTATCTTTCTAGGGAGTAAATGTCATCTATGTTAGGATGACATCTCTCCTTTCACTCTGACATCATTGTGTGGAGTTTCCATCAGCAGTTGCCTTCTTTACTCTCTTCTTTTCCTCCCACTCTCTAAATCTTTTTTGCCTGCCCTAAAACAATCCATCAACCAGAATTTGTCAAATGTCTATTATGTGCCAAGAATTGTGATTTGTGGCATAGTAATGATAATAATAATATAGAGCTTTAAGGTTTACAGAGTGCTTTACATATATTATGAAAATAAATTTTGTCCTCCCAACATTTCTGTGAAGTAGGTACTCTTGTTATTTCCATTTTACAAGTAAGGAAATTAAGGATTATTGAAGTCATATAGGTTTGAGACACAAACAAAACTACCTATTCTCATTTCCCCATTTCACCTGTTCAATTCTCAGATTTTTACAATTTAACTTCCAATTTCATCACTACTCTCTCCAACATGTCAAAGATCCCTTCAGTGCCAACTCTGTTGGCCTTTTCTCAGTCCTAATCCTTTTGACTTCTATATAGCTTTTGACACTGTTGATCACCCTCTCCCCTTGGATACTCTCTACTTTCTCTTCTCTGGATTTCATGACACTGCTCTATCCTGCTACATGATTCACTGGTCCATACTACTCTCTTTTGGTGCATTGTCATCTACATCCTGCCCCCTAACTGTGGCTACTCCCTAAAGCTCTGTCATTAACCTTGCTATATTTTCTCTATGTAATCTCTATGTAAACAATGACTTCTAAGTCTATTTCCATACCTAATGTATTTCTTTTAAGAGTTTTGGTTCTTAGTCACCAAGGACAGGGGAAGGTCTTCAAATTCCCTTAGAAATCTTGAAGCAGATATCATATAAATATCTCAAACCCAATTTATTTAAAACAGAATTCATTTTCAAACTCACTTCTCTGAAGTCTTTTACATTTGTTGAGAGTAATATCATCTTTCCAGTTGCTCAGTTTCATAACTCAGTCATCCTCAAGTTTTCTTTTTTTTTATTTATTTTTTTTTATTTTATTTTTTTATTTACTCATTTACTTTTAATTTACAAGATTCAGTTCCACAATCACTTGAGTTTCAGATTTTCTCCCCTCCCTTCCC
>JAQQSV010002175.1:0-17329 GCA_028646515.1 Pseudochirops corinnae
TTTTTTTTTTTTTTTAACATTTGATTATAGAACTGTAAATTCTAGATTCTTTCCCTTCCTCCCTTGTCACCTACCCCCACTGGAAGGACAGGCAATTAAATACAGGCTGTACATGTGTAATTATGCAGAACATCTCCACAGTGAGCATATTGTGAGAGATTGATTATATATATGTCCGTCCTTCCTATCCTGCACCCCCTCCTTGTTCTATTCTCTATCCTGTCCCTTTACAGAATGGTGTATTTCCATCAACCCTCCCCCCCACCTGTCCTCCCACCTCTCATTCCCACCTCCCCTACTCTCCTGTGTGGCAAGATACCCAGTTTAGAGTTTATGTCATTCCTTCTCTAAGCCAAATTCAATGAGACAAAGGTTGACGCTTTCCCTTTTGCCTTCCTGTTCTTCCCCTCCGTTGTAACAATTATCCCTAGCCTCTTCTATAGAGATGATTAACCCCATTCTGTCTCTCCCTGTCTCTCATTCCAATCCTCTCCCACTTCAGAATTTCACCTTTTGCAGTATCGTCCCTTCCTATTCAATTGATCCTGTGCCCTCTGTGTACTCATATATACTCAGATATGTGTTCACATGCATATATAAACCCTCCTATATAGACCTATGTGTATGTATACATACATATACATTTGTATTCCCTTCACCTATCCTCATACTGAGAAGTTTCATAAATTACGATTATCATTTTTCCATGTTGTCATGTAAATAGTTCAACTTTGATAAGTTCCTTATGATTTCTTTTCCATGTTTACCTTCTCATGCTTCTTGTATTGGAGTGTCAAATTTTCTTTTCAGTTCTGATTTTTTCGGCAAGAATGTTTGAAAGTTCTCCACCTCACTGAATGACCATACTTTCCCCTGAAATATTATACTCAATTTTGCTGGGTAGGTGATTCTTGGTTTTAATCCTAGCTCCCTTGATCTCCAGAATATCGTATTCCAGGTCCTTCAATCCCTTAATGTTAGATCCTGGGTTATCCTAATTGTGTTTCCACAGTATTCAAATTGTTTCTTCTTGGTAGCTTGTAATATTTTCTCCTTGATCTGGGGACTCCAGAACCTGGCTATAATATTCCTAGGAGTTTTCTTTTGGGGATCTTTTTCAAGAGGTGATCAGTCCTCTTTCTAATTTCTAAATATCATTGAGTGAAAGAAATAGTACGCACACTTCTGTGATTTCCACCACTAAGGCGTTACTATGTGAAACTGAAACACTTCATTTCACAGACGAAGAAACTGGTAGAGTACGACTTCCCAAGAATCACAGAGCTAACAAAGGAGCTCCAACAAAGGCCTTCCTGACCACTGCTGTGGCTGCTGCTAGCTAATGTTTGTATCGCACTTTCTTATGTGCCACCAAGTGTGGTCTGTGCTTCACAATTATTATTTCATTTGGTCCTCACAACAGCCCTGGAAGATGGATGCTGTTATCACCCCCTTTTCACAGATGAGAAAGCTGAAACAAACAGGAGTGACTTGCCCAAGGTCACACAGGTAGTGTCTGAAGTCAGATTGGAACATGGGTTCTCTTGACTCCAGGTCAGCTAGGTGACAGTGGACCCGGTGCGGGGCCTTCCCTTAGCTCAAACCTGGCCTCAGACACTTACTAGCTGTGTGACCCTGGGCAAGTCACTTCACCCTGTTTGCCTCAGTTTCTTCATCTAGAAAATGAGCTGCAGAAGGCAAATGGCAAAGCATCCCAGTATCTTTGCCAAGAAAACCCCAGTGGGATCATGAGAGGTCAGACACAACTGAAACGAAAGAACGGCAACTTCCTGGCTCCAGGTCCAGTGCTCTATCCATTGTATCACCCAGCAGCCCTTTCCACTGTTCTTTCTACTACGCTCTGCTGCCTCCCTAGTAGGATCATGGGATCATTTATCTAGAGCTGGACAGAGCCTCAGAGGCCATCTAGTCATGAATTTTTATTTTATATAGGAAGAAACAGAGGGACAAGGATGGTTAATGGTTTGTCCAAATATCAAAGGTGTACTACATATATATGTATGTATAAACACAGACACACACATATATACACACAAGTATTTATTTTACTGATAGATTTTTAATATTTAAGGTTAGGATAAGACTGTAGCTAATTAATAGGGATAGAAATAGGCTTAGAGATTAGTGATAGGGATAGTTTCTTTTTTTAAGGGACATGGTAAGAGTGCTAGAGATAGTATTAAGGAAAGCAATAGGACTGGTGAATAGGAACCAGTTAAGTACAAAAATAAATTTAGACAAACAATAGTAAAAGGAATTTTTATCTAATATTAGAATAAGATAAGAAATAGCCTCAAAATTCAACTATGCAATTAAATTGCAAAGAAAACAAAAGTCTAACCTTTTGAATAGGCTTTAAATGCACCCTAATTTGCACAAACAGTTTTTTCTTCTGTCTAGTACTGGACAATCAATGTCAAATTTCTATTAAATTTATCTTTAAGTTCCCAGAAAACACCAGGATTTTGGACACAATAAACAATAAAAAAAAGATATCACAACCCACAAATTTAGAAGTAAATGTCAAAAGTTGGTGGTTGATATTCAGTGATGTTTTAGGAGGAAAAAACCATGAATATATCTTTTCAGAAATAAAATGTGATCTAAGCTTATCTGTCGCCATGCCAGCAATTTAAAAGTAGATTCCTGTAGGTCTTTTGAGAAGAGAAATGAAGAGATAGCTACAGCAGATTGCTAACCTACTCCATTGTCAACCACACCAAACACAAATGAAATGAGAAAAAAATCTCTAACAATAAAATACTTCCAGGGATCACAAGAACATAAATTTGGAACTAGAAGATTCTTTAGAATCTAGTTCGACTTCTTTATTTTACAGATAAGGAAAAAGACCCAGTTATGTCCAAGATCACAAAGAACAATAAAACATCAATTCCACTAGGGAACCATCTTGCCAAGGAAGACATGAAAAAACAAATTATTTTTATACAGTACTTTAAAATTTATACAGTTCTTTAACTACATCATTTTATCTGATCCTCATAACCTGTCAGTAAGGTATTTGATAAGTGAACTAAATGAGCCATAGAGAGGTTAAAGGACAAATCAATGTCTGAAGAGCTAGTAAGTGTCTGAAGCAGAATTCTAACTCGAAGTTCACTCAGTGCTCCCTAACACCACTGAGAATGACCTTTGTACAAATAGGTCCTTTTCCTTTTTTATCTTCTTAGGGTACAAACCTAGTGGTGGCATTGCTGAGTCAAAGGATATTATAGCCCTTTGGGTATAGTTCTCAGCTGCTCTCCAGAATGGTTGGATCAGTCCCCAACTCCACCAGCAACGCATCCGTGTCCCAGTTTTCCACATCCCCAACATTTCTCATTTTCCTTTTCTATCACATTGACAACATGATAGGTATGAGAGGGTATCTCAGATTTGTTTTAATTTGCCTTTCCCGAATCAATAGTGATTTAGAGTATTTTTCTTTATTCGTTTTTTGGAGGAGAGAAGACAAGGGAACTGGGGTTAAGTGACTTGCCCAAGGTCACATGACTAGTAAGTGTCCAGTGTCTGAGGCCAGATTTCAAATCTGAGTTCAACTAAGGCCTTCCTGACTCCAGGGCCAGTGCTCAAGCATTTTTCATATGACGTTAGCCAGCTTTGATTTCTTCTTCTGAAAACTGCCTATTCATATCCTTTGACCATTTATTTATCAATTAGAGAATGACCTGTTTTCTTACAAACTTGCTGTAAAAATTTCCCCCCAGTTTTCTGCTTTCTTTCTAATCTTGGCAGCACTGATTTTGTTTGTGCAAAACCTTTTTTATTTAATATAATCAAAATTATCCATTTTATATCTCATAATGGTTTCTATCTCTTGTTTGGTCATAAATTCTTCCCTTATTCATAGACCTGACAAGTAAATTCTTCCATGTTTCCCTAATCTGCTTATGATATGCCCTTTATGTCTAAATCATGCTCCCATTTTGACCCCAGCTTGGTATACAGTGTGAGATATTGGACTATAAACCTAGTTTCTACCAAACTACTTTCTGGTTTTCCCTGCAAGGAGATAAAACTCTAAAATACGAATACCACGAAATGTATTTTTAGGGATAAGGATAATTTTAATTACTGGGAACATGGCAATAAAATTTAGATTTTAAAAAAGCAACAAAATAGAGAAAGATATAAATGTCAGATAAATTTCTAAACTTTATAGGAAATGGCATCATTTAATAATTATCCTTATTATTAGTATATAAATGTTCAAAGGTTTAAAGAGATGATTCACAAAAGAGAAACTATAAAAATTAAAGAAAAAAAAGCCAAGTAAATCCTTGAAAAAAGTTCATCCTTACAATTAAAGCATGACAGATTCTAGGAAGAATCCAGAAGTTATCCTCTACTCACTCCTTATACCCAATTATTGTCAAGTGTTACTGATTCTACTTCCATAACATATCTGGAATCCACCAACTTCTCTCTGCTTGCATAACCACCTCTTTGTTTAGGACACCATGTCTCATCCAAAACCACTACAGCTGCCTCCTAACTGGTCTCCCTGCCTCCCGTCTCTCCCTTCTCCAGGGCATCATCCAATCAGATACCAGATGGATACTACTGAAACATGAATTTGATCAACCTTTGCCCAAGAAATTCTAGCGGCTCCCTTTTGCCTCTGGGATAAATGCTAACTTTCTTTATTGGTTTTTGAAGTCTTTTATGCTAGGTTTGCTGCACATTGCTTCATCCACACACTCTATTCCAGGTAGGTTAGTGTGCTTGCTGTTCTCTGTACACAACAATCCACCTCTGATACACACCTAGAATATGCTCTCCTCCTTACTTCTGCTCCAAAAAAAAATCATTGGCTTCCTTCTAAGTATCACCTCCTACAAAAAGATGACCCTGAATCCCCCAAGATCCCCTGATTTCCATACTCTGTCACTAGACATTACTAGATAGATGGAGAGATAGAGATATATAGTTGTATCTAATTTTCTACATACATTGTTTTCCCCTCAGCTGAATGTAAGTTTATTGAGGGCAAAAATGGTTGCATTTTTTCCTTCCTATCCCTTGATCCCTAGGGTATTTTAATAATTCACTAGCTACCACCTTGCCTTTCATATCTCTGCTTCCAGCTGATTAATCTGTAACCCTGGGTAACTACAACTCCTCCTGCTCCTAGGATACTAAACAGCACTGGGAGAAGTTATGAAAACAAAGCTAATTTTACATAGAATAAATTTATGGAGCATTAAGTGGGCTCTCACTGCTGCTCAGTCACCCTCCTACTCTAATTTTTCAACTCCTTCTCTTACTCCTCACAGGGACTATTCCAAACAGTTTCTTCTCTCTTTAGCAGAAAACAGATTCTTAATACACAGAGATGTATGAAGTCATCCAATCCTCTTGATTTCTCAGCAGAAACATCCACTCTCTTCCTCTGGGACAGGAAAAAGGAAGATTATTGTCACTCTTTACTAACACTAATCCTTCCAGCTACACTCTTGATAACAATCCCCTCAAGACTCCTCAAAGACCCTGCTCCAATAATCATCCTTTCTCATGCATCTTCAAATCCTCCTCCCCTGCCATACAGTTTCCTTCCCATCTTCCAACACACTTACTCAGGTGTCCCCAGTCCTAAGAAAGGCTCCTGACTCTTCTGTTCCCCATCCAGTTACTGCCCCAATTCTTCCCTTCTCTTGATGGCAAAACTTTTACACATGAGGTGTCCATCTACTCTCTTGTCAACCTCCTGCAATCAAACTGATTCCTACTGAAACTCCTTTCTCAAAGGTCCCAATTAATCACCTAATAATCAAATCAAATGGCTTTGTTCAGTCCTCATCCTCTATGCCACTTTTCTGTTGGGATACTATCCACTCCGATTTTTAACATCAACTGCCACCATAGTCAAAGTCTCCATTATCACTCTGCCAGACTATTGCAACGGCCTCCTAAAGAGGTTGTTCTGCCTCCAGTATCTCTCTCCTCTGATCCAACCTTTACACGACTAATAGACTGATCTTCCTTAAGACGAGATTTGGTCAAGTCATTTCTTTGCTCAAAAAATTTCAGCAGTTACCTACTATCTATGTGTCAAATCCGCACTCCACTGCCTGCCATCCAAGGCCCTGTATAATGTGGTGCTGTACAATCTGATACAAGCTTACTGCATACTATTCCTTCTACCCTAGGAGTCAGTCAAAGGGAAGGCTTCAGGTCATGGTTCTCCGTGCCTTGCTCACATCATTTTCCTGTGTATGAAATGTCTTTCCTTTTCCACTTCCTTGCTGAATTTTGACCCATACTTTAAAGTCTGACTTACTACCTCCCTCCAAAAATATTTCCCAGCTCCCTCAGCCTACCTCACTTCACCTCACAGAAATCTGTTTGCCTTTAAAGTATTCCTTTATAATAGCTGTCTGCATCCCCCAACTAGACTCCATGAGGTAACGCATAGTATCTTATTTTAATTTTGTATCCACTCTCAAGACCTAACACAACCATATGCACAAAATAAAAACTTAATAAATGTTTGTCAAATCAAATTGAGTTAACAGAATTAAAAGCTTTCTCTGTTCCAAGAGCTAAGGAACATTAAATTTAAATATGTAAATTTTCTTTTCTAAAATGAAGCTAAAAAAAGACCTGTCATTAAAAAAAGAACCTGAAATAATTTGCTTCTGCATTTTACCAAACATTAAACTACAGCCAAGAGAAATCGCTTACATCTCAAAAAAGAAACACATTACCTTGAGCTGTTGAATAGTTCGCTGTTTGATATCTAATTCCTGGGAAAACTGGTTTTTAATTTTCTCAAGTTCATTAACTTTATTCCTCAGTAATTTCTCTTGGTCACGCATTACAGATATCTGCAAAGAGTAATGTTTATTAAACAGACTGAACACTTTTTAAAGAAACAATTAACAATCTTGACCATTTTTAGAATATTCATATATTTTTACAGATACTAAAAAATTACAGATTCTATCAAAATAAAGTATCAAGATGATTCCTCATTACTTTAACAGAGAATACATACAAATCAACATACATTTTCATCTTACTGTTTTAAGAAACTCAAATTTTTAAAGTAAATTCTATAGGAATCAATTTAATATTTGTATGTAATGGCAAAATTTTTAATCATGTGAATAAGCCAGTGTAAAGAGTACCAGATTTAAATTCAGAGGAAACCATTTCAAATCGCAGCTTTGCCATTAACTACTTAATACCTGTGTGACCTTGGACAAGTTAAGTCCCTTAGGCTCAATGGGACAAAATATCCTTATCTGTAAAATCATGGTTTGAACCCAATGACTTCAAAGGTCCCTTCCAATGCTATAATTCTACAAGAATTTATAACTCCAAGTTAATTATTCTTTTTCTCTAGCACCACTCCTGGAGATAAGCATGATACAATGAAAAGAATACTGTAGCTGGAGTCAAAAGGCTTAAATTTGATTACCAGGTCTATTACTTTCTACTTGTATGATCCTGGGCAAATAACTTCCCCTGTCTGGGCCAGTTTTCTCATTTGTGAAATGATGTTAATTGGACTAAATGATCCCTAAGGTTTCTTTCAGCACTAGGTTCTATGACACTACCTTCATTTCTTGTATTATGAGCATAGGATAAATGAAAGCACTGAGAAGCTTGGTCTATTAGAATCCAGAAGCAACAGGTGAAGTGATTGTTCAAAGTGGCAAATAGATGATTACTGATAATAATGAGAGTAAATCACCTTAACTAAACAATGAAAAATGTTACCCTACATCAGTAGATTCAGTTGTTCAACTACAAAATTACTTAAAATCTAGAAATTGACATCTATTAGTTATTTTAAAATGAAAGGTTTAATTCTTTATACTGACACAGAAAAGTTAGCAAGGACAATAGCAGAACTAAGACTAGATTTACCGAAGTCTAAGATTTCTCGGGCCTCATCTATTTATAGAGATGAAAATGCATGTGATCAAAGATAATCTGTTGTTTATTTTTATCTTTATTACCCGTAACAGAAGTATCAAACACATTGCCCACAGGCCACATTTAGTCCACAACATTCCCAAGAGAAGTACAAATCAGATTTAAATGTAAAAATATTAACAAAATAGAAACACAATAAAACACAGACAATATTACATTTTAAAACTAAGTAAATATGTAGCCAGCGGAGATCCTTATGTACAGACTAGTGACCCCATTTCTATTTAAGTTTGACGCTTATGATCTATTCTAGGGGATATCTCTTAGAGTCAGCAAGTATAGAGGCTGATAATTAAAATGCAAATCAGAAACTGCCTCTAGATCCCATTTGCTGGGGGAAGACAGACCGGAAATTCAGTTTGGCTTAGAGGCAACAGGAGGCATACATCAGGGTGGGACAATCTGAGAAGCAGTTAAAGTAACGCAAATAAACTTTAGTGCTTTCGTGCTTTACAGTATCCCAAGAACTTGTGACTTTCTCTTTCTAAACTTCTCTAAGGACAAACTTGTGAAACCATAGTTTTGATTTGTGAATAAAAATTGAATTAGTATTTAGGTTTATTCTACTCTAGAAGTGATTCAGATTTACATTTCTACTACTGCTAGAAATTTAACAAGTATTTTTCAGAAGTATATTTTTCACACCATCTCTAGTTTCAAACATTTCTATTCCAATTTTACTTTTATTTTTCTGTTTCTTGTTCCATTCTGAAATTTTTTGCTTCTTGTGTAAGGTTTTAGGAATGATCTAACTTTTTTCTTTCAGTTTTATTTTACTTTAACTAAAGTCATCAGAAACAATTATAAAATTTACATTATTAAGCCTCTTTCAAAGTGTGTTGGTACTGCAGTTGACTGTTCTTGTTACAAGATCTTATATGAGCTTTCTAACTGATATTTAAATTCTCAAACAGATCTGTGATAACCTGGTGTGGATACTTCCTCTAGTCATACAGACAGCAACCCATCTAAGCTCTCTCATCCCTATACAAACTGTAGCCCTTGTCTTCCCACAAGTCTGCCATAAGGAGAAGTAGAAAGTAACAGATTGGGGGGCTGGATATTCCTTGGATCTCTCCTTAGAGAATACATCCCAGCACTGCTGCCTGCCACCCTGGGAGCAAGCACTAAGTGTAATGGTTGTCTTCCTTCTGTCCTTCACCCCTCCCACCCCCAACCCAGAATGCTTGACAAGTATGTCTGGTCAGAAGGCACATTAACATTAATTGCTGAATAATCTTTCTTCATCAGCTGGCAGATCAGCAGGAAGATATTCAAAATACTGTTATTTTGTTGCTCAAATTCAGAAAATAGGAGAAAAGCTGTATTTTGAAGAGAAGAGCCATAATTTATTTCCCAAAAGTTTTTCCTCCAGAACCTAAAGATAATTTCAACAAAGGCTTTAACACTGAATAACCTCTCAGTATATCCATTTCATCAACAAGACATTGTAACAGAACTGAGAAAAAAATGTGAAGAAAACTTAGAAAGTAAATGATCCTAAACACGAAGAGGACCAGCAAAAAGAGTTTGTTTTGGAGGTTCAGCAGAAGTCATTATTGTTAACCAAGAAAATCATTAAGGGCAAAAATCTGTGATTATTTGGTAAAAAAAAAAAAAAACCAAACCCTAAGAATTCTTTAATTAGGGGAGAGAGAGGGTATCTCCTATTGCAGCATTTTTCACAAAGGTTGTTCAGTTCACGTAGAATCTCAATGGATATTACCCAGATCACTCACTACAAGTGCTGATATAGTATATTTATCTTGTGAACAATGTCTCAACCCAAAACATAGGATTTGGAGTCTCTCTATTTCATGTGACAGATGAATATATTGCAATATACTTTGATATGCTACATATATTGAAAAGACCAGTGATTTCTAACTCATCTCAAATATCTGAGTAGCCAAAAAACTGTATTTCTTTATAAACAGATATTTGGAGCCTCACCTGAATGCTCCATGAAACTGATACATGAACATACATGAACAAATGGTAACTATTTGGATATGAAGAATTGGGCTAACATGGTTTCTTTTAGATGTGATTAGAATTGTGTTTTCAGGAAAAGCGATTATGGTTTAAAAAAAATATCTAAAGAAATTAAAAAGTAGTCCACTTTGTACAACTGCATATTAGTCTTACAGGCAGAAATTGTTCTTCCTCATGAAATTAATAGTATACCTTTATATTTGGGATTTTGTTTCCTGAACAACTGTGTAGGCAATTAAAATTTTTTTGACGTTTCTTCATCTTAGTTTAGTTTGGCCTGGGTCAGAACTTTTGGAGGTAGCTACTTAAACTTTGACTTGCTGAGGCTTTTTCAGTAATGCAGAAAAGCCATTTTTGTATTTTAGAAGGCTTTATGAATTTTTTAAAGTTATGTAAATCTGTTACAATAAGGTTTGACTCTTAAGTATAACATCTGTTTTTCTCTTGAGTATAAGGTTGCTTATTTTTAAGGCCTCTGAATGTACATTTGGCTAAATATGTTTTGCTACACTTGTTAATACATTAATTGTTGTGGGTCATTTTTTTAAAGTCCAACACCAAAGGAATTCCTCACACTGAGAACCTTCCTTGCTTTCTCCTATGACTGGAGTATGTGGTCACCTGCTTATAATCACCATGTGTCTTGGCCATATGCTTTTTGCTCTTACATCTCCCCAATACAACCCTTATACCAGGTCTTGTTCCAGATTTCTTATTTGTTATCTGTTGCAGTCTGCACACACCAGGCACCAATTCTGCCATCCTCTCTACTACTTATTTTTAATTTTTCAGAGACTCAAGTGCTTGATGATTCATAATCACACAATACCAGTAAAATATTGGTATTAAAAAGATAAAATTTAGCAGTAATGCACTATTGGTGAAGCTGAGAAATGGTCCAACCACTACAGATACCAGCTGGTAGAAATGCAAGAAAAGTGATTGAACTGTCTATGTATGCCCTTTGACCATGTAAACTACAACTGGGCCTGTAGCTCAAGAAAGTCAAAGAAGAATCAAAGGTCTAAAAAAGGGCTAAAACATTCATAGAAGGACTCTTTGTGATTACAATTGGAAACAAAGTGGTGCCTACTGATTTGGGAATGACAGAAAAAAATTGAAATATGAATATACTGGGCTATTACTATATAGTAAGAAATGACAAATAGGAAGAACCGAAACGTGAAAAGATTTATATGAACTGGAGAAAAGAAATAGGCAGAATCAAGACAACAATATATACAATGACCACAATCATGCAAACAAAGAAATCACTAAAATGAAGTTGAACTCTTCAGTAATGGAAAAAAACCTCTTTCAAAGCACAGAGGCGGGAGACTAATTCATACAACACAATACAAGGCTTCACTATCATATATATCTACTTAATTGTTTTTCTTTTTTACAAAACAAGAGTTCAGTCTGGAGGAGGAGTGGAAAATCACTTGCTTAAGGGTAAAGTATAAAAACAAAAGATATCAATAAAACTTTTTGGGTTTTGTTTTTTAAAAAGATGAACTCTGGTTAAAAAAAATGAAAAAGCAGTTCAATGAATAGGCTACATAAGGAAGAATCAAAATCAAATAAACTCAGTGGCAGTTATGTGACACAGTGAATAGAGCACCAGCCCTAGAGTCAGGAGGATCTGAGTTCAAATTTGGCCTCAGACACTACTAGATGTGTGACCCTGGGTAAGACACTTAACCTCGACTGCCTCGCAAGGGGGGAAAAAAAGTGGGGAAAAAAAAACCACATCAACTCAATTACTCAGCAATTGTCAAATCTAAGAACAAAAATTATTTGGAGAATGTGGGAAAACTGGAAAACAGTCTTGGAAGAATTGGGTTTTGGACTAACATCTTACATTATATACCACAGTTCAAAATAGCTAAGTGATCTGAGCATTAAAAGTCAAAATCTTAAAAATATTAGAAAATAGGGCACCCTTTCACAGCTGTGGCTAGGAGTTCTTGGCTAAACAAGGGACTGAGGCAGTCATAAAAGATAAAATAAATAATTTCAATTACATGAAATTAAAAAGATTTTGTAATAAACAAGTCAGTGCAATTAAGATAAGAAAGGAATATATCAATTCAGGGGGGGAAAAGCCTTTATACAATAAGATAGTACAAAGAACTAAGAAGAAGATATAAGGCCAAGAGTCATTCCCTAGTGGATATGTGGTCAAAAAGATATGAATAGTTGTCAAAAGAACTGCAAACTATTATCAACCTTATGAAAAATTGTTCCAAATCACTATTAAGAGAAGTAATGGAAATCAAACCAATTCTGAGGTTTCAACTCACTCTCTAGCAAATTGGCAAAGAACAGAATAGTGAGTGTTGGAGGGGCTATGGAAGGACAGGCACATGAATACACTGTTATGGATAGCCCAACTATTCTGAAAAGCAATTTAAAACTATGTCAAGAAAGTGATTTAAATATCTATTAACCCCAAAATATCTATTTAACCCAAAAATCTCATGCCAGGCATATTCCCACAAGCAAGTCAAACAAACACAGAGAGAAAGGTCCCATAAACACCAAAATATTAACAGCAGCATTTTACATAGTGGAAAAGAACTAGAAACAAAGCAGACACTATCAATTGGAAAAAGCCTAAACAAATTGTAGTAAATGAATGTGATGGAATTTAACTGTGAAATAAATAACAACTATGAAGAATACAAAGAAGTAAGAGAAGTCTTACATGAACTGAAGGAAGCAGAAAGATAAAAATAATATACATAAGGACAAAAACACTGAAAAAGAACAAAGAAAAAAACTAAATGCTATATAAATGTGAAGACCATGCTTGGACCCAAAGAAGAGATGAAAAATTATATTTCTTTCCTTTCTTTATGGAGGGGGGAGACATGGATTTGGAACATTGTGTATATTATTTGAAATTGGTTTAAGGGTTAGTTTTGCTTTTCACCATTAAAAAAAAAAACTTGTTACAAGGAAAGGCCTACAAAATAAAGAAGAAGGAAGGGACATATTGAAAGTGAATATGATGTCCAAAACAAATAACAGAAGAAGGAGGTTCACAGATGTGTAACACTGCCAATATTTCCAGATTTTTCAATGTTCTAAACAGGTTTACTGATTTTTCCCCCCTCTTCCTCTTTTTTCTTTAAAAACAAAAATCTTTGTTATATAGATAGTTCTTTGGGAGGAAAGGGGAAGTATGTAAGGGAGAATTTAGACAACATAAAAAGAAAAGATCTCAATAAAAATTTATTTTAAAAAATAAGACAATTTTTTTTTTAAAAGACTGGCCCACAGTTCTGGGAAGAGTTTGGAGTTTTAATAGGAGCTATGCAACTTTTTAGAGACAATCTGGCCTGTTCTCTTGCTTAATTCTGGAAGCAACTTGTCCATTTGTATTATCCATCTTAGACATTCACATTATCACACATGCACATACATAGAGACAACAGACTGTCCAACTAGTTTCACATTATTGTCTGAGTAAGAAATATTATTAATCCACTTGGGTTTTCCTAAGTAGTCTACAAACATGAGCATCTGGAGAACTCATCAAATATATGGAATCCATCTTTAGACTATAAGCTGGATTTTCTCTCTTACAATGGCAACGCAACTGTTTTATTGTAGATATCTTTCAAGGAATCAATGGCACTGGGAGATTACTTGGTAGAAGAAAAGTCTTTAAAGAGGCATTTCTCTCTACTAAGTCAAATGCTTTTTTATATATAAAAGCAAATAATAGTACGTGATATCTTGTATTTTCTGCATCTTCTAGTCAATTCTATGAGAGGAAAGATAAGATATGCTAACCACTGTCATTTATGAATCCGAATAATACTAAGGATGCTCTAGATGCATATCAAGGTGACTCATAAAAACTCTTATGAGAGGGGCAGCTAGGTGGTGCAGTGAATAGAGCACTGGCCACAGAGTCAGGAGGACCTGAGTTCAAATCCGGCCTCAGACACTTAACACAAAACTAGCTGTGTGACTTTGGGCAAGTCACTTAACCCCAATTGCACTACCTTACCCCCTCCAAAAAGCAAAAATAAATAAATAGAAATTTTATGAGAAATAAGAATGTTAGTAGTGATTGTGTTTTCTTGATTGCCTTTCCTTAATATTGGTTTTTTCCCTTTTTTTCAAGTATCTTGTGACTCAATTCTTCAAGATCCTTGCAAATGTGTAGCCAAAGATGTCTCTATAGAGCACTTGGTCTAGTTCAGATGATTTTCCCACTAGTTTTGTCTTTGGTGCCACATCTACCTAAGCACACCCAGGCCTATGATTTTAGAGACCAAGTGTGGTGGCTCCATTTATTTGACAGCGAAAATTTGTCATAAAAATAGGTTGCAGATCTTTTCCATTTTTGTTCTGTTTGTTGTCTTCCATTTACCCTCAAAATAACTATGCTTAGGTGGGTCTCTTACCAAATTTTTAAAATCAACTGATTTTACCCGTCACCATTTCTCCACATTTGGCGAAGTGATACTACTCATAATCTTCCATAATCCTTCTCCACAAAACTTTATACACAGTTTATATTTTCATCTGATGTTCCCTTTAGTTGCCACAAATTCTACACCAATGAGTCGAATATTTGCTGACTAAACTATTCTTTAGGTTCTTTTGGTTTCCACAATAAGAAGACTGAATTATAACGGATTAACTTCTGTATATTACTATGTTTTTCACAATCTTTATTTGTCATTGGTAAAATTGTTCAACACCACAGATTTTACCATAATTCAAAAAATTCCTAAGAGTAACTAAACATTTCAAGAATAGTACCTGACTCTCACTGAACTTGGCTTAGGGAAGGAATAACATAAACTCTAAACTGGGTATCCTGCCACACAGGTGAGTAGGGGGATTGGGGATGAGAGGTGGGATGATGGAGGAAAGGGGAAGGTGGAGGGGAGGGTTGATGGAAGTGCACACTTCTGTAGAGGGACACAGACAGGATAGGGAGTGGAACAAGGCGGGGGGGGATAGGAAGGAGGGACATGTAAACAGTCTCTCACAATATGCCCACTGTGGAGAAGTTCTGCGTAATTACACATGTATAGCTTGTATTGAATTGCTTGTCCTTCCAGTGCGGGTGGGTGACAAGGGAAGATGAGAAAGAATCTAGAACTTAAAGCTCCATAATTGAATGTTAAAAATATATATGTATATATATATACAATTATTATTGTTATTAACTAAATCCAACTGGAACTTAAGATACACAGGCACTGTGGTAAGGAGATCCATCCTGCCCTACCGCAAAGTCAGAGGGGTGATGGGGGAGAACATAGGAGAGAATAGATTGGGGGAGGGGTTATACAATGGGATGGTTGTTTTGGGGTGGTGGGTAGGGGAAAGATGGAGAGAATATTTGTAACTCAAAATCTCGTGGAAATGAATGATGTAAACTAAAATAAATAAGAGTTTAAAAAAAAACAGAAAAAAAAAAAGAATAGTACCTGAAATAAAGAGAATTATCATCAGGGCTTACTGAAAAGTTCTCACATGTCAAATGGAACAATCTCAGTTAATGGGACAAGACATTGGCTCCACAGTAGAAAGCCATAGATTTTGTATTTTTCTCTTTCCTTCTCTTCCTGCCTTTTTACTTCCTCACCTCCCTGCCTTTTTACTTCCTCACCTCCCTGCTTCCACTTTTCTTTTGTTTTTTACTTTTCTTTCCCTCTACTAGGCAGAATACAAAACTGAAGAACTGTGTTTTTTAATGTCATAATTTTTTTGTTAATGATAACACTTTGTGTTAAACTTTGTACATTGTGATTGTGACCTACTCTAGGTTGGAACATTTTTCATCTCTGTATGCTGACTTTTTAAAATTGTTCCTTGTTGTTTGAGCCTTACAATTAATTTTTTCTGTTAGACTTCCAAGAAGTTCCTAATCTCAATTCTAATGTTATATTCTAAATATATTAATCATCATTAATTAAGAGTTCTTCTGAAACTCTTACCTTTGGGAGTAAAGGACTCCATTGCTAAAAAGTATTTTACAACATCATATCTATATGATAGAAAATCTGTGACCAATGTGAAATAACTTACCTCTTTCTGTACTTGATCAATCTGCTTTTTGGCATCAGCAAATTTCTCTTTCAGATCAACATGGTCTTCTTCTTTACGCTGAAGATCTTCTTTCAGCTTGTGTGTACGAGTAGAGTTGGCAGAGAGTTCTTCCTTCAATCTTAAAAATACTATAAAGTTACTTTCCAAATAGTAAAGCAGAGACGCAATGTTATTATTCTAGGATCATAGCTGTTAAGTGTTTAAATACTATTTTACACAATTATATCTTGTCACAAATGTTTAAAAATTAGAACTACAATAAAACATAGTAATCCAAATTTGTAATCTCTTACATTCAAAAAATAAAGAACCAGGACTTCCAGAAAGATAGCTGCCTGAACAAAAGTTGGCAGCCTAGACTCCATATGCCTGCTTCAACAAAAACCTCTAAAATGCACCAATACAATTAATGTACTGTTGGTGCAGTTATAAAGTGATTCAATGTAAACTGCTCAATGGGCTTTAAAACTAAGCATATCCTTTGACCTAGCAATACCACTATTAGAGACAAAAAACAAAAAGTTAAAGGACCTATATGTCTAAAATATTTATAGCAGCTCTTTTCTTTTTTTTCATTGACATGTTTATTTACTTTTCATTTACAAGATTCAGTTCCACAATCCCTTGAGTTTCAAATTTTCTCCCCTCTCTTCCCCCCCTCCACCATGGCAGCGTGCAGTCATGTACAGGATCTGCAAATACTTTCACATTGGACATTAGTCTGGTTGTATAGAAGGGTTGAAACCAATGGAGTGAACACTGGGAAAAAAAGAAAGAAAACTGAACATGAAAAAGAACGAGAGCATGTAGATTGCTTCAGGCTCCATTTAAACTCTGGTGTTTCTAGAGCTTTCTCTGAATGTAGATATCTCCTTCCATTCTGAGACTTACAGAGTTGTCTTATAGCTGTGCATTGCCGAGAAGAGTCCAGTTTATCAAAGTTGGTCGTCATACATACGATGTGTCTGTGACTGTACAAATTTTTCCTGGTTCTACTCTTCTCACTTAGCATCAATTTGTATAAGCCTCTCCAGGTAAATATGAAGTCCATCTCCTTCCCATTTCTTATAGCACAATAGTTTTCCAGTACATTCATATACCACAACTTGTTTAGTCATTTCCCAACTGATGGGCATCCCCTAAATTTCCAGTTTTTTGCCACCACAAAGAGAGCTGCAATAAATATCCTTGTACATATGGGTCCTTTTTCCACTTCTATGATCTCTTTGGGATACAACCCCAGAAGTGGTATTACTGGGTCAAA
>JAQQSV010002175.1:17429-34957 GCA_028646515.1 Pseudochirops corinnae
ACAAATCAAAACAACTTTGAGGTACCACATCTCACCAGTCAGATTGACTAAGATGACAAAACAGGAAAATGACAAGTGCTGGAGAGGATGTGGAAACACTGGAACACTAATGCATTGTTGGTGGAGCTGTGAACTGATACGACCATTCTGGAGAGCAATCTGGAACTATACCCAAAGGGCTATAAATAATTGCATACCCTTTGACCCAGTAATACCACTTCTGGGGTTGTATCCCAAAGAGATCATAGAAGTGGAAAAAGGACCCATATGTACAAGGATATTTATTGCAGCTCTCTTTGTGGTGGCAAAAAACTGGAAATTTAGGGGATGCCCATCAGTTGGGAAATGACTAAACAAGTTGTGGTATATGAATGTACTGGAAAACTATTGTGCTATAAGAAATGGGAAGGAGATGGACTTCATATTTACCTGGAGAGGCTTATACAAATTGATGCTAAGTGAGAAGAGTAGAACCAGGAAAAATTTGTACAGTCACAGACACATCGTATGTATGACGACCAACTTTGATAAACTGGACTCTTCTCGGCAATGCACAGCTATAAGACAACTCTGTAAGTCTCAGAATGGAAGGAGATATCTACATTCAGAGAAAGCTCTAGAAACACCAGAGTTTAAATGGAGCCTGAAGCAATCTACATGCTCTCGTTCTTTTTCATGTTCAGTTTTCTTTCTTTTTTTCCCAGTGTTCACTCCATTGGTTTCAACCCTTCTATACAACCAGACTAATGTCCAATGTGAAAGTATTTGCAGATCCTGTACATGACTGCACGCTGCCATGGTGGAGGGGGGGAAGAGAGGGGAGAAAATTTGAAACTCAAGGGATTGTGGAACTGAATCTTGTAAATGAAAAGTAAATAAACATGTCAATGAAAAAAAAGAAAAGAGCTGCTATAAATATTTTAGACATATAGGTCCTTTAACTTTTTGTTTTTTGTCTCTAATAGTGGTATTGCTAGGTCAAAGGATATGCTTAGTTTTAAAGCCCATTGAGCAGTTTACATTGAATCACTTTATAACTGCACCAACAGTACATTAATTGTATTGGTGCATTTTAGAGGTTTTTGTTGAAGCAGGCATATGGAGTCTAGGCTGCCAACTTTTGTTCAGGCAGCTATCTTTCTGGAAGTCCTGGTTCTTTATTTTTTGAATGTAAGAGATTACAAATTTGGATTACTATGTTTTATTGTAGTTCTAATTTTTAAACATTTGTGACAAGATATAATTGTGTAAAATAGTATTTAAACACTTAACAGCTATGATCCTAGAATAATAACATTGCGTCTCTGCTTTACTATTTGGAAAGTAACTTTATAGTATTTTTAAGATTGAAGGAAGAACTCTCTGCCAACTCTACTCGTACACACAAGCTGAAAGAAGATCTTCAGCGTAAAGAAGAAGACCATGTTGATCTGAAAGAGAAATTTGCTGATGCCAAAAAGCAGATTGATCAAGTACAGAAAGAGGTAAGTTATTTCACATTGGTCACAGATTTTCTATCATATAGATATGATGTTGTAAAATACTTTTTAGCAATGGAGTCCTTTACTCCCAAAGGTAAGAGTTTCAGAAGAACTCTTAATTAATGATGATTAATATATTTAGAATATAACATTAGAATTGAGATTAGGAACTTCTTGGAAGTCTAACAGAAAAAATTAATTGTAAGGCTCAAACAACAAGGAACAATTTTAAAAAGTCAGCATACAGAGATGAAAAATGTTCCAACCTAGAGTAGGTCACAATCACAATGTACAAAGTTTAACACAAAGTGTTATCATTAACAAAAAAATTATGACATTAAAAAACACAGTTCTTCAGTTTTGTATTCTGCCTAGTAGAGGGAAAGAAAAGTAAAAAACAAAAGAAAAGTGGAAGCAGGGAGGTGAGGAAGTAAAAAGGCAGGGAGGTGAGGAAGTAAAAAGGCAGGAAGAGAAGGAAAGAGAAAAATACAAAATCTATGGCTTTCTACTGTGGAGCCAATGTCTTGTCCCATTAACTGAGATTGTTCCATTTGACATGTGAGAACTTTTCAGTAAGCCCTGATGATAATTCTCTTTATTTCAGGTACTATTCTTTTTTTTTTTCTGTTTTTTTTTAAACTCTTATTTATTTTAGTTTACATCATTCATTTCCACGAGATTTTGAGTTACAAATATTCTCTCCATCTTTCCCCTACCCACCACCCCAAAACAACCATCCCATTGTATAACCCCTCCCCCAATCTATTCTCTCCTATGTTCTCCCCCATCACCCCTCTGACTTTGCGGTAGGGCAGGATGGATCTCCTTACCACAGTGCCTGTGTATCTTAAGTTCCAGTTGGATTTAGTTAATAACAATAATAATTGTATATATATATACATATATATTTTTAACATTCAATTATGGAGCTTTAAGTTCTAGATTCTTTCTCATCTTCCCTTGTCACCCACCCGCACTGGAAGGACAAGCAATTCAATACAAGCTATACATGTGTAATTACGCAGAACTTCTCCACAGTGGGCATATTGTGAGAGACTGTTTACATGTCCCTCCTTCCTATCCCCCCCCGCCTTGTTCCACTCCCTATCCTGTCTGTGTCCCTCTACAGAAGTGTGCACTTCCATCAACCCTCCCCTCCACCTTCCCCTTTCCTCCATCATCCCACCTCTCATCCCCAATCCCCCTACTCACCTGTGTGGCAGGATACCCAGTTTAGAGTTTATGTTATTCCTTCCCTAAGCCAAGTTCAGTGAGAGTCAGGTACTATTCTTGAAATGTTTAGTTACTCTTAGGAATTTTTTGAATTATGGTAAAATCTGTGGTGTTGAACAATTTTACCAATGACAAATAAAGATTGTGAAAAACATAGTAATATACAGAAGTTAATCCGTTATAATTCAGTCTTCTTATTGTGGAAACCAAAAGAACCTAAAGAATAGTTTAGTCAGCAAATATTCGACTCATTGGTGTAGAATTTGTGGCAACTAAAGGGAACATCAGATGAAAATATAAACTGTGTATAAAGTTTTGTGGAGAAGGATTATGGAAGATTATGAGTAGTATCACTTCGCCAAATGTGGAGAAATGGTGACGGGTAAAATCAGTTGATTTTAAAAATTTGGTAAGAGACCCACCTAAGCATAGTTATTTTGAGGGTAAATGGAAGACAACAAACAGAACAAAAATGGAAAAGATCTGCAACCTATTTTTATGACAAATTTTCGCTGTCAAATAAATGGAGCCACCACACTTGGTCTCTAAAATCATAGGCCTGGGTGTGCTTAGGTAGATGTGGCACCAAAGACAAAACTAGTGGGAAAATCATCTGAACTAGACCAAGTGCTCTATAGAGACATCTTTGGCTACACATTTGCAAGGATCTTGAAGAATTGAGTCACAAGATACTTGAAAAAAAGGGAAAAAACCAATATTAAGGAAAGGCAATCAAGAAAACACAATCACTACTAACATTCTTATTTCTCATAAAATTTCTATTTATTTATTTTTGCTTTTTGGAGGGGGTAAGGTAGTGCAATTGGGGTTAAGTGACTTGCCCAAAGTCACACAGCTAGTTTTGTGTTAAGTGTCTGAGGCCGGATTTGAACTCAGGTCCTCCTGACTCTGTGGCCAGTGCTCTATTCACTGCACCACCTAGCTGCCCCTCTCATAAGAGTTTTTATGAGTCACCTTGATATGCATCTAGAGCATCCTTAGTATTATTCGGATTCATAAATGACAGTGGTTAGCATATCTTATCTTTCCTCTCATAGAATTGACTAGAAGATGCAGAAAATACAAGATATCACGTACTATTATTTGCTTTTATATATAAAAAAGCATTTGACTTAGTAGAGAGAAATGCCTCTTTAAAGACTTTTCTTCTACCAAGTAATCTCCCAGTGCCATTGATTCCTTGAAAGATATCTACAATAAAACAGTTGCGTTGCCATTGTAAGAGAGAAAATCCAGCTTATAGTCTAAAGATGGATTCCATATATTTGATGAGTTCTCCAGATGCTCATGTTTGTAGACTACTTAGGAAAACCCAAGTGGATTAATAATATTTCTTACTCAGACAATAATGTGAAACTAGTTGGACAGTCTGTTGTCTCTATGTATGTGCATGTGTGATAATGTGAATGTCTAAGATGGATAATACAAATGGACAAGTTGCTTCCAGAATTAAGCAAGAGAACAGGCCAGATTGTCTCTAAAAAGTTGCATAGCTCCTATTAAAACTCCAAACTCTTCCCAGAACTGTGGGCCAGTCTTTTAAAAAAAAAATTGTCTTATTTTTTAAAATAAATTTTTATTGAGATCTTTTCTTTTTATGTTGTCTAAATTCTCCCTTACATACTTCCCCTTTCCTCCCAAAGAACTATCTATATAACAAAGATTTTTGTTTTTAAAGAAAAAAGAGGAAGAGGGGGGAAAAATCAGTAAACCTGTTTAGAACATTGAAAAATCTGGAAATATTGGCAGTGTTACACATCTGTGAACCTCCTTCTTCTGTTATTTGTTTTGGACATCATATTCACTTTCAATATGTCCCTTCCTTCTTCTTTATTTTGTAGGCCTTTCCTTGTAACAAGTTTTTTTTTTTAATGGTGAAAAGCAAAACTAACCCTTAAACCAATTTCAAATAATATACACAATGTTCCAAATCCATGTCTCCCCCCTCCATAAAGAAAGGAAAGAAATATAATTTTTCATCTCTTCTTTGGGTCCAAGCATGGTCTTCACATTTATATAGCATTTAGTTTTTTTCTTTGTTCTTTTTCAGTGTTTTTGTCCTTATGTATATTATTTTTATCTTTCTGCTTCCTTCAGTTCATGTAAGACTTCTCTTACTTCTTTGTATTCTTCATAGTTGTTATTTATTTCACAGTTAAATTCCATCACATTCATTTACTACAATTTGTTTAGGCTTTTTCCAATTGATAGTGTCTGCTTTGTTTCTAGTTCTTTTCCACTATGTAAAATGCTGCTGTTAATATTTTGGTGTTTATGGGACCTTTCTCTCTGTGTTTGTTTGACTTGCTTGTGGGAATATGCCTGGCATGAGATTTTTGGGTTAAATAGATATTTTGGGGTTAATAGATATTTAAATCACTTTCTTGACATAGTTTTAAATTGCTTTTCAGAATAGTTGGGCTATCCATAACAGTGTATTCATGTGCCTGTCCTTCCATAGCCCCTCCAACACTCACTATTCTGTTCTTTGCCAATTTGCTAGAGAGTGAGTTGAAACCTCAGAATTGGTTTGATTTCCATTACTTCTCTTAATAGTGATTTGGAACAATTTTTCATAAGGTTGATAATAGTTTGCAGTTCTTTTGACAACTATTCATATCTTTTTGACCACATATCCACTAGGGAATGACTCTTGGCCTTATATCTTCTTCTTAGTTCTTTGTACTATCTTATTGTATAAAGGCTTTTCCCCCCCTGAATTGATATATTCCTTTCTTATCTTAATTGCACTGACTTGTTTATTACAAAATCTTTTTAATTTCATGTAATTGAAATTATTTATTTTATCTTTTATGACTGCCTCAGTCCCTTGTTTAGCCAAGAACTCCTAGCCACAGCTGTGAAAGGGTGCCCTATTTTCTAATATTTTTAAGATTTTGACTTTTAATGCTCAGATCACTTAGCTATTTTGAACTGTGGTATATAATGTAAGATGTTAGTCCAAAACCCAATTCTTCCAAGACTGTTTTCCAGTTTTCCCACATTCTCCAAATAATTTTTGTTCTTAGATTTGACAATTGCTGAGTAATTGAGTTGATGTGGTTTTTTTTTCCCCACTTTTTTTCCCCCCTTGCGAGGCAGTCGAGGTTAAGTGTCTTACCCAGGGTCACACATCTAGTAGTGTCTGAGGCCAAATTTGAACTCAGATCCTCCTGACTCTAGGGCTGGTGCTCTATTCACTGTGTCACATAACTGCCACTGAGTTTATTTGATTTTGATTCTTCCTTATGTAGCCTATTCATTGAACTGCTTTTTCATTTTTTTTAACCAGAGTTCATCTTTTTAAAAAACAAAACCCAAAAAGTTTTATTGATATCTTTTGTTTTTATACTTTACCCTTAAGCAAGTGATTTTCCACTCCTCCTCCAGACTGAACTCTTGTTTTGTAAAAAAGAAAAACAATTAAGTAGATATATATGATAGTGAAGCCTTGTATTGTGTTGTATGAATTAGTCTCCCGCCTCTGTGCTTTGAAAGAGGTTTTTTTCCATTACTGAAGAGTTCAACTTCATTTTAGTGATTTCTTTGTTTGCATGATTGTGGTCATTGTATATATTGTTGTCTTGATTCTGCCTATTTCTTTTCTCCAGTTCATATAAATCTTTTCACGTTTCGGTTCTTCCTATTTGTCATTTCTTACTATATAGTAATAGCCCAGTATATTCATATTTCAATTTTTTTCTGTCATTCCCAAATCAGTAGGCACCACTTTGTTTCCAATTGTAATCACAAAGAGTCCTTCTATGAATGTTTTAGCCCTTTTTTAGACCTTTGATTCTTCTTTGACTTTCTTGAGCTACAGGCCCAGTTGTAGTTTACATGGTCAAAGGGCATACATAGACAGTTCAATCACTTTTCTTGCATTTCTACCAGCTGGTATCTGTAGTGGTTGGACCATTTCTCAGCTTCACCAATAGTGCATTACTGCTAAATTTTATCTTTTTAATACCAATATTTTACTGGTATTGTGTGATTATGAATCATCAAGCACTTGAGTCTCTGAAAAATTAAAAATAAGTAGTAGAGAGGATGGCAGAATTGGTGCCTGGTGTGTGCAGACTGCAACAGATAACAAATAAGAAATCTGGAACAAGACCTGGTATAAGGGTTGTATTGGGGAGATGTAAGAGCAAAAAGCATATGGCCAAGACACATGGTGATTATAAGCAGGTGACCACATACTCCAGTCATAGGAGAAAGCAAGGAAGGTTCTCAGTGTGAGGAATTCCTTTGGTGTTGGACTTTAAAAAAATGACCCACAACAATTAATGTATTAACAAGTGTAGCAAAACATATTTAGCCAAATGTACATTCAGAGGCCTTAAAAATAAGCAACCTTATACTCAAGAGAAAAACAGATGTTATACTTAAGAGTCAAACCTTATTGTAACAGATTTACATAACTTTAAAAAATTCATAAAGCCTTCTAAAATACAAAAATGGCTTTTCTGCATTACTGAAAAAGCCTCAGCAAGTCAAAGTTTAAGTAGCTACCTCCAAAAGTTCTGACCCAGGCCAAACTAAACTAAGATGAAGAAACGTCAAAAAAATTTTAATTGCCTACACAGTTGTTCAGGAAACAAAATCCCAAATATAAAGGTATACTATTAATTTCATGAGGAAGAACAATTTCTGCCTGTAAGACTAATATGCAGTTGTACAAAGTGGACTACTTTTTAATTTCTTTAGATATTTTTTTTAAACCATAATCGCTTTTCCTGAAAACACAATTCTAATCACATCTAAAAGAAACCATGTTAGCCCAATTCTTCATATCCAAATAGTTACCATTTGTTCATGTATGTTCATGTATCAGTTTCATGGAGCATTCAGGTGAGGCTCCAAATATCTGTTTATAAAGAAATACAGTTTTTTGGCTACTCAGATATTTGAGATGAGTTAGAAATCACTGGTCTTTTCAATATATGTAGCATATCAAAGTATATTGCAATATATTCATCTGTCACATGAAATAGAGAGACTCCAAATCCTATGTTTTGGGTTGAGACATTGTTCACAAGATAAATATACTATATCAGCACTTGTAGTGAGTGATCTGGGTAATATCCATTGAGATTCTACGTGAACTGAACAACCTTTGTGAAAAATGCTGCAATAGGAGATACCCTCTCTCTCCCCTAATTAAAGAATTCTTAGGGTTTGGTTTTTTTTTTTTTTTACCAAATAATCACAGATTTTTGCCCTTAATGATTTTCTTGGTTAACAATAATGACTTCTGCTGAACCTCCAAAACAAACTCTTTTTGCTGGTCCTCTTCGTGTTTAGGATCATTTACTTTCTAAGTTTTCTTCACATTTTTTTCTCAGTTCTGTTACAATGTCTTGTTGATGAAATGGATATACTGAGAGGTTATTCAGTGTTAAAGCCTTTGTTGAAATTATCTTTAGGTTCTGGAGGAAAAACTTTTGGGAAATAAATTATGGCTCTTCTCTTCAAAATACAGCTTTTCTCCTATTTTCTGAATTTGAGCAACAAAATAACAGTATTTTGAATATCTTCCTGCTGATCTGCCAGCTGATGAAGAAAGATTATTCAGCAATTAATGTTAATGTGCCTTCTGACCAGACATACTTGTCAAGCATTCTGGGTTGGGGGTGGGAGGGGTGAAGGACAGAAGGAAGACAACCATTACACTTAGTGCTTGCTCCCAGGGTGGCAGGCAGCAGTGCTGGGATGTATTCTCTAAGGAGAGATCCAAGGAATATCCAGCCCCCCAATCTGTTACTTTCTACTTCTCCTTATGGCAGACTTGTGGGAAGACAAGGGCTACAGTTTGTATAGGGATGAGAGAGCTTAGATGGGTTGCTGTCTGTATGACTAGAGGAAGTATCCACACCAGGTTATCACAGATCTGTTTGAGAATTTAAATATCAGTTAGAAAGCTCATATAAGATCTTGTAACAAGAACAGTCAACTGCAGTACCAACACACTTTGAAAGAGGCTTAATAATGTAAATTTTATAATTGTTTCTGATGACTTTAGTTAAAGTAAAATAAAACTGAAAGAAAAAAGTTAGATCATTCCTAAAACCTTACACAAGAAGCAAAAAATTTCAGAATGGAACAAGAAACAGAAAAATAAAAGTAAAATTGGAATAGAAATGTTTGAAACTAGAGATGGTGTGAAAAATATACTTCTGAAAAATACTTGTTAAATTTCTAGCAGTAGTAGAAATGTAAATCTGAATCACTTCTAGAGTAGAATAAACCTAAATACTAATTCAATTTTTATTCACAAATCAAAACTATGGTTTCACAAGTTTGTCCTTAGAGAAGTTTAGAAAGAGAAAGTCACAAGTTCTTGGGATACTGTAAAGCACGAAAGCACTAAAGTTTATTTGCGTTACTTTAACTGCTTCTCAGATTGTCCCACCCTGATGTATGCCTCCTGTTGCCTCTAAGCCAAACTGAATTTCCGGTCTGTCTTCCCCCAGCAAATGGGATCTAGAGGCAGTTTCTGATTTGCATTTTAATTATCAGCCTCTATACTTGCTGACTCTAAGAGATATCCCCTAGAATAGATCATAAGCGTCAAACTTAAATAGAAATGGGGTCACTAGTCTGTACATAAGGATCTCCGCTGGCTACATATTTACTTAGTTTTAAAATGTAATATTGTCTGTGTTTTATTGTGTTTCTATTTTGTTAATATTTTTACATTTAAATCTGATTTGTACTTCTCTTGGGAATGTTGTGGACTAAATGTGGCCTGTGGGCAATGTGTTTGATACTTCTGTTACGGGTAATAAAGATAAAAATAAACAACAGATTATCTTTGATCACATGCATTTTCATCTCTATAAATAGATGAGGCCCGAGAAATCTTAGACTTCGGTAAATCTAGTCTTAGTTCTGCTATTGTCCTTGCTAACTTTTCTGTGTCAGTATAAAGAATTAAACCTTTCATTTTAAAATAACTAATAGATGTCAATTTCTAGATTTTAAGTAATTTTGTAGTTGAACAACTGAATCTACTGATGTAGGGTAACATTTTTCATTGTTTAGTTAAGGTGATTTACTCTCATTATTATCAGTAATCATCTATTTGCCACTTTGAACAATCACTTCACCTGTTGCTTCTGGATTCTAATAGACCAAGCTTCTCAGTGCTTTCATTTATCCTATGCTCATAATACAAGAAATGAAGGTAGTGTCATAGAACCTAGTGCTGAAAGAAACCTTAGGGATCATTTAGTCCAATTAACATCATTTCACAAATGAGAAAACTGGCCCAGACAGGGGAAGTTATTTGCCCAGGATCATACAAGTAGAAAGTAATAGACCTGGTAATCAAATTTAAGCCTTTTGACTCCAGCTACAGTATTCTTTTCATTGTATCATGCTTATCTCCAGGAGTGGTGCTAGAGAAAAAGAATAATTAACTTGGAGTTATAAATTCTTGTAGAATTATAGCATTGGAAGGGACCTTTGAAGTCATTGGGTTCAAACCATGATTTTACAGATAAGGATATTTTGTCCCATTGAGCCTAAGGGACTTAACTTGTCCAAGGTCACACAGGTATTAAGTAGTTAATGGCAAAGCTGCGATTTGAAATGGTTTCCTCTGAATTTAAATCTGGTACTCTTTACACTGGCTTATTCACATGATTAAAAATTTTGCCATTACATACAAATATTAAATTGATTCCTATAGAATTTACTTTAAAAATTTGAGTTTCTTAAAACAGTAAGATGAAAATGTATGTTGATTTGTATGTATTCTCTGTTAAAGTAATGAGGAATCATCTTGATACTTTATTTTGATAGAATCTGTAATTTTTTAGTATCTGTAAAAATATATGAATATTCTAAAAATGGTCAAGATTGTTAATTGTTTCTTTAAAAAGTGTTCAGTCTGTTTAATAAACATTACTCTTTGCAGATATCTGTAATGCGTGACCAAGAGAAATTACTGAGGAATAAAGTTAATGAACTTGAGAAAATTAAAAACCAGTTTTCCCAGGAATTAGATATCAAACAGCGAACTATTCAACAGCTCAAGGTAATGTGTTTCTTTTTTGAGATGTAAGCGATTTCTCTTGGCTGTAGTTTAATGTTTGGTAAAATGCAGAAGCAAATTATTTCAGGTTCTTTTTTTAATGACAGGTCTTTTTTTAGCTTCATTTTAGAAAAGAAAATTTACATATTTAAATTTAATGTTCCTTAGCTCTTGGAACAGAGAAAGCTTTTAATTCTGTTAACTCAATTTGATTTGACAAACATTTATTAAGTTTTTATTTTGTGCATATGGTTGTGTTAGGTCTTGAGAGTGGATACAAAATTAAAATAAGATACTATGCGTTACCTCATGGAGTCTAGTTGGGGGATGCAGACAGCTATTATAAAGGAATACTTTAAAGGCAAACAGATTTCTGTGAGGTGAAGTGAGGTAGGCTGAGGGAGCTGGGAAATATTTTTGGAGGGAGGTAGTAAGTCAGACTTTAAAGTATGGGTCAAAATTCAGCAAGGAAGTGGAAAAGGAAAGACATTTCATACACAGGAAAATGATGTGAGCAAGGCACGGAGAACCATGACCTGAAGCCTTCCCTTTGACTGACTCCTAGGGTAGAAGGAATAGTATGCAGTAAGCTTGTATCAGATTGTACAGCACCACATTATACAGGGCCTTGGATGGCAGGCAGTGGAGTGCGGATTTGACACATAGATAGTAGGTAACTGCTGAAATTTTTTGAGCAAAGAAATGACTTGACCAAATCTCGTCTTAAGGAAGATCAGTCTATTAGTCGTGTAAAGGTTGGATCAGAGGAGAGAGATACTGGAGGCAGAACAACCTCTTTAGGAGGCCGTTGCAATAGTCTGGCAGAGTGATAATGGAGACTTTGACTATGGTGGCAGTTGATGTTAAAAATCGGAGTGGATAGTATCCCAACAGAAAAGTGGCATAGAGGATGAGGACTGAACAAAGCCATTTGATTTGATTATTAGGTGATTAATTGGGACCTTTGAGAAAGGAGTTTCAGTAGGAATCAGTTTGATTGCAGGAGGTTGACAAGAGAGTAGATGGACACCTCATGTGTAAAAGTTTTGCCATCAAGAGAAGGGAAGAATTGGGGCAGTAACTGGATGGGGAACAGAAGAGTCAGGAGCCTTTCTTAGGACTGGGGACACCTGAGTAAGTGTGTTGGAAGATGGGAAGGAAACTGTATGGCAGGGGAGGAGGATTTGAAGATGCATGAGAAAGGATGATTATTGGAGCAGGGTCTTTGAGGAGTCTTGAGGGGATTGTTATCAAGAGTGTAGCTGGAAGGATTAGTGTTAGTAAAGAGTGACAATAATCTTCCTTTTTCCTGTCCCAGAGGAAGAGAGTGGATGTTTCTGCTGAGAAATCAAGAGGATTGGATGACTTCATACATCTCTGTGTATTAAGAATCTGTTTTCTGCTAAAGAGAGAAGAAACTGTTTGGAATAGTCCCTGTGAGGAGTAAGAGAAGGAGTTGAAAAATTAGAGTAGGAGGGTGACTGAGCAGCAGTGAGAGCCCACTTAATGCTCCATAAATTTATTCTATGTAAAATTAGCTTTGTTTTCATAACTTCTCCCAGTGCTGTTTAGTATCCTAGGAGCAGGAGGAGTTGTAGTTACCCAGGGTTACAGATTAATCAGCTGGAAGCAGAGATATGAAAGGCAAGGTGGTAGCTAGTGAATTATTAAAATACCCTAGGGATCAAGGGATAGGAAGGAAAAAATGCAACCATTTTTGCCCTCAATAAACTTACATTCAGCTGAGGGGAAAACAATGTATGTAGAAAATTAGATACAACTATATATCTCTATCTCTCCATCTATCTAGTAATGTCTAGTGACAGAGTATGGAAATCAGGGGATCTTGGGGGATTCAGGGTCATCTTTTTGTAGGAGGTGATACTTAGAAGGAAGCCAATGATTTTTTTTTGGAGCAGAAGTAAGGAGGAGAGCATATTCTAGGTGTGTATCAGAGGTGGATTGTTGTGTACAGAGAACAGCAAGCACACTAACCTACCTGGAATAGAGTGTGTGGATGAAGCAATGTGCAGCAAACCTAGCATAAAAGACTTCAAAAACCAATAAAGAAAGTTAGCATTTATCCCAGAGGCAAAAGGGAGCCGCTAGAATTTCTTGGGCAAAGGTTGATCAAATTCATGTTTCAGTAGTATCCATCTGGTATCTGATTGGATGATGCCCTGGAGAAGGGAGAGACGGGAGGCAGGGAGACCAGTTAGGAGGCAGCTGTAGTGGTTTTGGATGAGACATGGTGTCCTAAACAAAGAGGTGGTTATGCAAGCAGAGAGAAGTTGGTGGATTCCAGATATGTTATGGAAGTAGAATCAGTAACACTTGACAATAATTGGGTATAAGGAGTGAGTAGAGGATAACTTCTGGATTCTTCCTAGAATCTGTCATGCTTTAATTGTAAGGATGAACTTTTTTCAAGGATTTACTTGGCTTTTTTTTCTTTAATTTTTATAGTTTCTCTTTTGTGAATCATCTCTTTAAACCTTTGAACATTTATATACTAATAATAAGGATAATTATTAAATGATGCCATTTCCTATAAAGTTTAGAAATTTATCTGACATTTATATCTTTCTCTATTTTGTTGCTTTTTTAAAATCTAAATTTTATTGCCATGTTCCCAGTAATTAAAATTATCCTTATCCCTAAAAATACATTTCGTGGTATTCGTATTTTAGAGTTTTATCTCCTTGCAGGGAAAACCAGAAAGTAGTTTGGTAGAAACTAGGTTTATAGTCCAATATCTCACACTGTATACCAAGCTGGGGTCAAAATGGGAGCATGATTTAGACATAAAGGGCATATCATAAGCAGATTAGGGAAACATGGAAGAATTTACTTGTCAGGTCTATGAATAAGGGAAGAATTTATGACCAAACAAGAGATAGAAACCATTATGAGATATAAAATGGATAATTTTGATTATATTAAATAAAAAAGGTTTTGCACAAACAAAATCAGTGCTGCCAAGATTAGAAAGAAAGCAGAAAACTGGGGGGAAATTTTTACAGCAAGTTTGTAAGAAAACAGGTCATTCTCTAATTGATAAATAAATGGTCAAAGGATATGAATAGGCAGTTTTCAGAAGAAGAAATCAAAGCTGGCTAACGTCATATGAAAAATGCTTGAGCACTGGCCCTGGAGTCAGGAAGGCCTTAGTTGAACTCAGATTTGAAATCTGGCCTCAGACACTGGACACTTACTAGTCATGTGACCTTGGGCAAGTCACTTAACCCCAGTTCCCTTGTCTTCTCTCCTCCAAAAAACGAATAAAGAAAAATACTCTAAATCACTATTGATTCGGGAAAGGCAAATTAAAACAAATCTGAGATACCCTCTCATACCTATCATGTTGTCAATGTGATAGAAAAGGAAAATGAGAAATGTTGGGGATGTGGAAAACTGGGACACGGATGCGTTGCTGGTGGAGTTGGGGACTGATCCAACCATTCTGGAGAGCAGCTGAGAACTATACCCAAAGGGCTATAATATCCTTTGACTCAGCAATGCCACCACTAGGTTTGTACCCTAAGAAGATAAAAAAGGAAAAGGACCTATTTGTACAAAGGTCATTCTCAGTGGTGTTAGGGAGCACTGAGTGAACTTCGAGTTAGAATTCTGCTTCAGACACTTACTAGCTCTTCAGACATTGATTTGTCCTTTAACCTCTCTATGGCTCATTTAGTTCACTTATCAAATACCTTACTGACAGGTTATGAGGATCAGATAAAATGATGTAGTTAAAGAACTGTATAAATTTTAAAGTACTGTATAAAAATAATTTGTTTTTTCATGTCTTCCTTGGCAAGATGGTTCCCTAGTGGAATTGATGTTTTATTGTTCTTTGTGATCTTGGACATAACTGGGTCTTTTTCCTTATCTGTAAAATAAAGAAGTCGAACTAGATTCTAAAGAATCTTCTAGTTCCAAATTTATGTTCTTGTGATCCCTGGAAGTATTTTATTGTTAGAGATTTTTTTCTCATTTCATTTGTGTTTGGTGTGGTTGACAATGGAGTAGGTTAGCAATCTGCTGTAGCTATCTCTTCATTTCTCTTCTCAAAAGACCTACAGGAATCTACTTTTAAATTGCTGGCATGGCGACAGATAAGCTTAGATCACATTTTATTTCTGAAAAGATATATTCATGGTTTTTTCCTCCTAAAACATCACTGAATATCAACCACCAACTTTTGACATTTACTTCTAAATTTGTGGGTTGTGATATCTTTTTTTTATTGTTTATTGTGTCCAAAATCCTGGTGTTTTCTGGGAACTTAAAGATAAATTTAATAGAAATTTGACATTGATTGTCCAGTACTAGACAGAAGAAAAAACTGTTTGTGCAAATTAGGGTGCATTTAAAGCCTATTCAAAAGGTTAGACTTTTGTTTTCTTTGCAATTTAATTGCATAGTTGAATTTTGAGGCTATTTCTTATCTTATTCTAATATTAGATAAAAATTCCTTTTACTATTGTTTGTCTAAATTTATTTTTGTACTTAACTGGTTCCTATTCACCAGTCCTATTGCTTTCCTTAATACTATCTCTAGCACTCTTACCATGTCCCTTAAAAAAAGAAACTATCCCTATCACTAATCTCTAAGCCTATTTCTATCCCTATTAATTAGCTACAGTCTTATCCTAACCTTAAATATTAAAAATCTATCAGTAAAATAAATACTTGTGTGTATATATGTGTGTGTCTGTGTTTATACATACATATATATGTAGTACACCTTTGATATTTGGACAAACCATTAACCATCCTTGTCCCTCTGTTTCTTCCTATATAAAATAAAAATTCATGACTAGATGGCCTCTGAGGCTCTGTCCAGCTCTAGATAAATGATCCCATGATCCTACTAGGGAGGCAGCAGAGCGTAGTAGAAAGAACAGTGGAAAGGGCTGCTGGGTGATACAATGGATAGAGCACTGGACCTGGAGCCAGGAAGTTGCCGTTCTTTCGTTTCAGTTGTGTCTGACCTCTCATGATCCCACTGGGGTTTTCTTGGCAAAGATACTGGGATGCTTTGCCATTTGCCTTCTGCAGCTCATTTTCTAGATGAAGAAACTGAGGCAAACAGGGTGAAGTGACTTGCCCAGGGTCACACAGCTAGTAAGTGTCTGAGGCCAGGTTTGAGCTAAGGGAAGGCCCCGCACCGGGTCCACTGTCACCTAGCTGACCTGGAGTCAAGAGAACCCATGTTCCAATCTGACTTCAGACACTACCTGTGTGACCTTGGGCAAGTCACTCCTGTTTGTTTCAGCTTTCTCATCTGTGAAAAGGGGGTGATAACAGCATCCATCTTCCAGGGCTGTTGTGAGGACCAAATGAAATAATAATTGTGAAGCACAGACCACACTTGGTGGCACATAAGAAAGTGCGATACAAACATTAGCTAGCAGCAGCCACAGCAGTGGTCAGGAAGGCCTTTGTTGGAGCTCCTTTGTTAGCTCTGTGATTCTTGGGAAGTCGTACTCTACCAGTTTCTTCGTCTGTGAAATGAAGTGTTTCAGTTTCACATAGTAACGCCTTAGTGGTGGAAATCACAGAAGTGTGCGTACTATTTCTTTCACTCAATGATATTTAGAAATTAGAAAGAGGACTGATCACCTCTTGAAAAAGATCCCCAAAAGAAAACTCCTAGGAATATTATAGCCAGGTTCTGGAGTCCCCAGATCAAGGAGAAAATATTACAAGCTACCAAGAAGAAACAATTTGAATACTGTGGAAACACAATTAGGATAACCCAGGATCTAACATTAAGGGATTGAAGGACCTGGAATACGATATTCTGGAGATCAAGGGAGCTAGGATTAAAACCAAGAATCACCTACCCAGCAAAATTGAGTATAATATTTCAGGGGAAAGTATGGTCATTCAGTGAGGTGGAGAACTTTCAAACATTCTTGCCGAAAAAATCAGAACTGAAAAGAAAATTTGACACTCCAATACAAGAAGCATGAGAAGGTAAACATGGAAAAGAAATCATAAGGAACTTATCAAAGTTGAACTATTTACATGACAACATGGAAAAATGATAATCGTAATTTATGAAACTTCTCAGTATGAGGATAGGTGAAGGGAATACAAATGTATATGTATGTATACATACACATAGGTCTATATAGGAGGGTTTATATATGCATGTGAACACATATCTGAGTATATATGAGTACACAGAGGGCACAGGATCAATTGAATAGGAAGGGACGATACTGCAAAAGGTGAAATTCTGAAGTGGGAGAGGATTGGAATGAGAGACAGGGAGAGACAGAATGGGGTTAATCATCTCTATAGAAGAGGCTAGGGATAATTGTTACAACGGAGGGGAAGAACAGGAAGGCAAAAGGGAAAGCGTCAACCTTTGTCTCATTGAATTTGGCTTAGAGAAGGAATGACATAAACTCTAAACTGGGTATCTTGCCACACAGGAGAGTAGGGGAGGTGGGAATGAGAGGTGGGAGGACAGGTGGGGGGGAGGGTTGATGGAAATACACCATTCTGTAAAGGGACAGGATAGAGAATAGAACAAGGAGGGGGTGCAGGATAGGAAGGACGGACATATATATAATCAATCTCTCACAATATGCTCACTGTGGAGATGTTCTGCATAATTACACATGTACAGCCTGTATTTAATTGCCTGTCCTTCCAGTGGGGGTAGGTGACAAGGGAGGAAGGGAAAGAATCTAGAATTTACAGTTCTATAATCAAATGTTAAAAAAAAAAAAAAA
>JAQQSV010002176.1:0-12489 GCA_028646515.1 Pseudochirops corinnae
CTTGTACCCCTGTTATATATAATATATATTATATGTATATATATTATAATAGCAGTATAAAGGATGGACTGGAAGATACTTGAAGTGGACCATTTAAGAGGCCATTGCAATAGTCTAGGAGAGAGGGCATGAGGGCCTAACAGGAGTACAAGTATTTTATATCTGTCTCTATCTATCTCTCTCTATCTCTGTTCCTGTCTCTGTCTCTGTTTGTATCTCTATCATCTCTATCTCTGTCTCTGTCTCTGTCTCTGTCTCTATCTCTATCATCTCTATTTCTATCTCTATCTCTGTCTCTTTCTCTGTCTTTATCATCTCTATCTCTATCTCTGTCTCTGTCTCTGTCTCTGTCTCTATCTCTATCATCTCTATCTCTATCTCTTTCTCTGTCTCTGTCTCTATCTCGATCATCTCTATCTCTATCTCTATAATACTTGTCCCGCTGCTAGAATGTAAATTCCTTGAGAGTAGGAATTCTTTCCATCTTTGTCTTTGTAACCCCAGAGCCTAGTATCACTGTGCCAGGCACATAGAAGACACAAGAAGCCCCAATAGATGCTAGTTTATTGAAAATCTCCTCTTTTGTGCCCATCACACCCTCTGTCGTGCTGTATTTATTTCTGTAACTGTCATATCCTTCCCCGTCCTCCAGCAGGATGTAAACTTCTCAAGGTCAGGCACCAGTTTTTACGTTTGTAATTCTAGTACTTAGACAGCAGTAGGTGCTTAATTCAGGTTTGTTGAATTATTTACTGTTCTGCTTTCTTGCAGAGGACCAGACTTAGAGCAGTTGGTGGAAATTGCAAAAAAGACAATTTAGATTTGATATAAGAACAATCTTCCTATCAATTAGGGCTACTCAAAAATAGAATGGTCTGCCTAGGAAGAAAAGGGTTCCACTTGTCTCGAGATCCTTGTTTTTGGCTAAAATGGTAGATGGCAGAACCGGGTAAAGTTAACCCCTCACGCTCCTTCAGCACCAGTTGCGTCTGTTCTGCGCCAAGGACTGGTATGGGCCTGGACAGTTTGGGTTAACTTTGCCCCCAGGTGATTGATTTAGGGCCCAACTGGTTCTTTTTTGTGTTTTGTTTTGTTTGTTTTTGCCTTGAAGCCTTAAAATTTTTAGCAGTCATAAAATCATATTTTAAGAGGAGACCACAAAAAGTTGTTCCCCATGAAGGGGTGCTGTGACATCATGTAATTCATTCTCCTGCCCTCAAGCAGGATTGGATTTTTTTTTTCTGGGATACTCATTCAAAAACAATCACTGCTCAATGCATGGCTCTGCTGTGGGTTATTTTTTCCCCCTCAGGTTTGGATTCTAAGAAATTTGAAGACCTGTAAGAGACATAAAAGCCAGGGACCTTTCAAAGTGTGATTACCTACTTTTCAATTCTCATTTTTCAAGCAGCCTAACTGCTTCCTGGAACAAATAGACTTTGCTATGGAAATACCTCCTTTGAAGAAGCAATTTATAGAGACATTTCTTGGTACCCTCACTTATGAATGCATTGTCAACAAATTGCTTGGGTTTATTTAACTTTTGTCTAAATAAGAGTAAAATAGATCCCATCAAATAAGATGCAGAAATTTGGTCTTGGCAGTCAGAGCACTACAGCAAAGAACTGTGCCTGTATATGATCCCCGGGGTAGGAACCAAGTCAAGAATGCCTCTAATTTAGGAAACTTGGCAGGTAAAATCTTTTCCTGAGACCTACACAAGGCTCAAGAACAAGATTTGATCAAAGTAGAATCCTTCTGAAACCTATATGCTTTATATGAAATAAGTCTTATTGTACAAGGCACATATCAACATTTTGAAGATTATTTGGTTTTCTTGTGGCATCTACCCCTCGAAATATATCAGGGCAGGTAAATGAACATGTATTCCTAGGCTCAGAGCTTGGGTTCAAGATAATTTTTATCCTGATTGTCACTGATTCATATAGACTTTGGATCAATATGTTAACTCTGTATGAAATGGCAACTTTGCAATTAATTAGGTTTAATGTTTTAAAATTGAAGTATAATTTTTCATTTTTTTCTTTTTGTGTGATATAGCTAATAAAGAAATATGTTTTGCATGATTTCACATATATAATTGATATCATATTGCTTACCTTCTCAGTGGGTAGAGGAGGAACAAGAAAGGAGTAGACAACTCAAAATTTAAAAAAAAGAATGTTAAAAAATTTTAAAATGTTAAAAATAAAAAATATAAAGTCCTGATGATGTTTAAAAAAAAATTTAATGCACTCTAAAGTAGGAAGGGACACCATTTTCTTGACCCTGTGGAAAGGTCTATCTTCTAGTTTTGAACAGTGACTTTACTGTCAGGATCTGGGAATAGTGAATATAAAATATATCTCTTTAACATCTCTCTCCTCAATCTATCTCCTCTCCATTCTCACAGCTATTACTCTAGTGTATGCCTTCATTATGTTTCATCTGGATTATTGGGATAACTGTCTTACTGGCCTCTCTAGAGGCCTTGAGTCTCTTTTGACCAGTGGTTCTCAACCTGTGAGTCATGGCCCCTTTGGGGGTCGAACGACCCTTTCACAGGGGTCACAGGGGTCACCTAAGACCATCAGAAAACACGTATTTCCGATGACCTTAGGAACCGAGACACCGCTCCTCTATCCATCTCTAGGTGGGTCTGCCCACATGCAGATACGCCCACACACGAGTATTAAAGGATTGCAGCATTAGGAAGGTTGAGAACCATTGCTTTTGACTCTAACCCATTCCAGTTTGCCTAAAGAGCAAGGGTCAACTCTTCACTGTTCTACTTCTCCCCTCAATTACCCACAGTGGCTCCCTTTTACATCCAGGATCAGATATAAATTCTTCTATTTAGTATTTGAAACCCTTTGCAACCACTGTCTCTATGAAGTTACTCTCCATTTACAGTGTATGTACATAGTCAAGTTCAAGTCATCTAACCCATTAGAATTTGAGTTCCTTAAGGGCATTGACCCAGCTTTTGTCTTTCTTTGTAACCCAAATGTTTAGCACAGTGCCAGGTATGCTGTCAAAGCTTAATAAACACTTGTTTATTGATGGACTCATTTTTAAAATTAAGACTATCTATATTGGAAAGAATCATCAAAAGAAAAGGTCTCCCTGGTAATAAATAAAGTGCAAGACTTATGAATGGTTAAACCATCCTGTAGAAACATAGATATAGTAAACTGCTTCACTTTATCCCTGTAGTTTGCCTTCCAAGGCACAGCCTTCCCGGAATCCACCAGCAGCAGATATTTGGAACAGGGATTCCTGAGAGAGCCATGCGCAGATGTCTGGGATTGTTCTGGGAGAAATACTGAGAAGAAGGAATAGAAGGAAATAGAGGTAGGCATCTTTGAGTATGTCCTCCATCTTGAGACACCAGGGACTCCTGGGATGGCCGTGCCTGCTACACTCATGACCATGACCCAGGGATAAAAAAAAACTAACTAAAATAAACAACTTTTTGGGGGAATAGGAGTATAAGTGAAAATATAATGCATGAATTACCTTCCCTACCCTTTATACCCTTCCTCATTGCCCATAACTATTCTTCTAAACCTTTTATTTTCTGGTTGTTTGGTTTTTTTTGCCATGAATCCTAACTCCACCCCACCCCCATCACGTAGCCTTCCAGCAGATAACCTAGCCTCCTTCTTACCTCATCTCATTGAAAACCCTAAGTTCAGAACTCTGATTTAAATGCCTTTCAATAACATTTCAAACTGGGAATGTTTAGCCTGGAGAAAAGACAGTATGTGGGACATGATAGTTGTCTTCAGGTACTGGCAGGACTGCCAAATGGAAGGGAGAGTGGAATCATTCTGTTTGAAATATCAGATAAGGGCTCTTAAGTGATAGTTCTAGAGCAATGGTGTCAAATTTAAATAGAAAAAGATTCATGGGGGCTGCATATTGGTATAGAAAACCACAAATGAACATTATTTATGTTGTTCCATATTTTTCTTTATCTTGTTAGACATTTCCTAATTATATTTTAATCTGTTTCATGCTGCATTGGGGAGTTTTGTAATCTGGGGGCAGTAAGTTGGACACATCTGTCTAGAGCAAGGGTGAGGAACCTGTGGCCTCGAGGCCACATGTGATCGTCTAGGTCCTCAAGTGAGTCCCCTTGACGGAATCCAAACCTCACGTGGAGTCACATGTGAGGCCACATGTGGCCTCAAGTCCGCAGGTTCCCTACCCCTGGTCTAGAGAAACCCTTCAGGGTTACTCCTAGAATCCTGAGGGAAGCAGTAGTTTGGCTCTGAGGATTCAACCTGCTAGTTGGAGTATGGGTTAGGGCAAGGAGCCTGACAGTCTTTTTCTACCATGCATGGTACAGTTTCAGGGAACTTGAATTTGAATCTCAGCACTACCATTTACTACCTGTGTGACCTTGGGCAGGTCACTTAACCTTTCAGGGCCTTGATTCCTCATTTGTAAACTGAGGAGATTGGATTAGGTGATCTTCCAATTTTAAGGCTATGATCCTATAACATTGATACACACTGAGAAGGTAGCAGCAAGATCACTATGTCATCATTCAAAGCAAGTCTATATTTTCTTTCACTTGGGAAATTGTGACATCCTCTATAAGGAAAACTTTTTGAAGATTTCACTTGAATTTTTGCACCAGTGTGGAGATCACCCTGGAAGAAGACTACAATCATTGGCGGGTCCTTCCAAGATGGAAGACCTTTGACCGAGGGCCTGGTGATAGAATGTACGACTTTCGCTCAAGTAGTGGTCAGCCTAGCCAACTTCAAAGAAGTGATCTCAGGGTGATGACATTTTTAGCCATGACAATTCTAGATGCCTTCCAACTCAGTTATAAAGGGTTATATTCTGTGTCAGGAGAGAAATAATCGACACACTCTGAAATGTGTCTCCTTAGAATACCGAAGTCAGTGGAATGGGCCCAAGACTGTCCACTGTTAGGACAATTTTCCAGAATAACTCATTGTCACCTTCCTCTTTGCCCTTTTCTATCTTTTCCCCCATGTGAATTTATAAACTTGCAATTTAATGATCTCTAAAAATAACTCAAAATCATATTGAAATAAATTAAAACAAATTTAACTGGGGGAAAAGTAACTCAGACAGGTTCATGCTCTGTGGCTTGCTGCTTAATGGAATTATTTTTCCAGTCCTATTAAGGTCTGATTTTTGTTCCAACTAAAAAAACGCAAGGCATGGTGTTGTACCCAAACTTAATTTATTTATCTTTCATTAATTAAATTTTGTAAATTTGCTTTGCATAATGAATTCAGCTCCATCATTAACAAGGGAGGTAGAGTGAATGGGGCAAAGCCAAAATGTGTTTGGGGTTTTTATTTTTTTATTCTTAGGTGCAGGAGGGGCTCGGTTTGAGGGGGTGGCATCAGTAAACAATGTCCGTAATGTTCTCAGGAATTACCTGTAAAGTGGAAACACCGTAAAAAGATTGCCTTCACTATGAAGCATGAAGCAGCCCCTCCACTGTCCAATGGAGTGTCTGTTATCAGAAGGAAATATGTACTTTTTGAGGTGAGATCGGTTCTGTGCTCTGAACCAAATGATTTTTCGTTTTTTGTTCTGATAACAAGCTGGTGGTAAGCTTCACTGAACTGAGAAATTGTAAACTCTTAGAAAAGGCTGTCTAAAGATAACAATTCAATGTTTCTCGGTAATGTATTCTGGATGAATCTGATAATTTAAAGCCCACTTCACCAAAATGGGAGTGGTGCTTGCGTCCTCTTTATCTTCAATTATGTCTAATCTGTTTCTAATTCAAACACAGTGCTGCTGTTGTCAGATCAAATATAGATTTTAAATGTTTTATGCTTCTCCACTGGGAATGTTTAAAATGTATGTGGGCTGTCTATCAGGGCTGTGCGGGCTGAATCTAATAAAGTTTTAGGTAAATTTAAAGGAAATAAAAGAGTACTTAAAAATGAAATGATTCATGGTTCATGAGATGGAACATGCTTAATGAATGGCAGCTAAGGAAAAGTTATGGTATCGTTTCCCTGGATCACCTGCTTAACCTCTATGGAGTCCGACTTCCATAAATACATTGTCTTTCAAGTTCAATGGCCTGAGTTCAGAAATCAGCTTGACAATCAAGTCACATGTAGGTGGGATGCAGAGAGCCTTCTAAGTGGAAGGCTAAGGTTGGTAGAATTCAAGGTTTTTCCTTTGGCGAGATGACCCTTCTGTCATTGTACAGTAGGTAGCCAGAAAAGCACAGTTGTGGTTTTCAATCGGTGAGGATGTAAGCCCATCTATTACTATTATGCCTTCTTCCCACTACTGACTCATGCCACTTCCATTGGGGCATGCAAATATAGGAGAATATCGAGAATATCAATAATGATATGCAAAAAATACTTTTAGATAGAGACCTTCTCTCCTAGATCTGGAGCTTGCTGATTCAGGTGTACGGTTACAAATTTAGAAAGGCTTGTAGGGACGAGACTTCTTGGATATATCCTGGGGTTATTGAGCAAGTAGAGGAAAAGGGGAGAGTGTCTGGCTTGTAGTTACTGTTATTTCAGGGTCATATAAATTTGATAGGGGTGGGAAAGCTAATGAACTTGACTAAGGCATTGTTTGCAATTTCATTCTCTCTTAGGTTTTCCCTCCATTTGCCTCTAATCCTCTTTTGCACTAGCAATAGGCCATATTGGGATTTCTCTCTAACTTTGTACTTGGCACCATTGCTTAGAAGGGCCTTTGAGGTCCTGGTCTGAGCTTTTGGTTAAACAAGAAAGTATTGAAACTTATTTTCTCTTTAAAATCACTACCTCCTTTGTCAGCCCACTCCACACCTTCTGAGGAAAAAAAAACTCTCTCAAGCAGAGCTGTATTTTTATTCTGAAATTACATATCCTCAATCAGTTAGCTGGAGTGAGCCCTAGCATGGCGCAGAATTTAATGGGCCCTGCTGATTCTTGTGCGGGAAAAATCTAATTCCCTTTTTGACCCATCTATACTTGGGCAATTTCCAAATTGACCTTAAAACCTTAGTAAAAGACACTTGACTTCTCCCATCCCCCACCTCCATTATAAAGTTTATCTCTTTATTGAACGCTCCAAGGTCAGAACCCAGCAAACAACCTTATTTTTCACAGGCTCCTTGCGAGCGAGGACTGTCTTTTGCTTTTCTTTATATCTCTGGTGCTTAGCCCAGTGTCTGGCAAATAGCAGGTGCTTAATAAGTGCCCAGCGACAGACTGGCAGGCTACCTCTCTAGGGATGTAATATAGCACAAAAGAAAGATCTCTCTTGGATTGATTACTAGATGTGTTCCCCTCCCTCTATTTCCTTCTGACTTTTTTTTTTTTTGATGGGAGTTCTCATGGATTGGCTTATCCTTCTTGATACTAGCCGGGCTGGCTTGATATCTTAGGAAGCATGTTGTTCTGAAATCATGTTAGATTTTTCCCTCAATGCAGCAGTTTTTTCCTTTGGAGCATCCATTGACATTTCCGATAAAGAAAGAACAAGGAGGGAGAGAGAGAGAGAGAGAGAGAGAGAGAGAGAGAGAGAGAGAGAGAGAGAGAGAGAGAATATGCATGCATGATGCATGGATGCTATGGCAAATCTAACATTATGTTTGTGGGCTGTTTGGAGTTAATGACTCCTTTGGAGCCCAAGAAATGCCAGCACATTGTCACTCTACAGCACTAGAGCCCAGGTTCTCCCTATAAGAAAGCAAAACAGGCTCATTTGCAAGGGTCAGCCACACCCCTTTTAACTGGCTCAGAATGGGTCTGTCTATCCTCAGCATGTGTTCTTGGAGAGTATCACTAGTGTTTCCTTTGAAAAGGGAATTGCTCCTTGTTTCATGTAGTCATTGTCAAAGAAAAGGCATGGGGAGAAAAATCCCGGTTTTCAGTCATCCTTAGTTCTGAAGTTGTCATTTTTGGAAGCACATGAGTCTGAAGCCTCCCTTTTAAAGACTAATTATTCCAGATGTATAGTGATGTTAAAATACAGTGCTACAGTATTATAGTTTAGTGGTTTCTGTGAAGTTTTCTTAGCCCTAGTATCTTGCTAGCAAATTTAGAGAATTAACAATGGAGAAAAGCAGAAAAAGAAGGTGGTGATAGGATGCTGTTGGTTGCTAGGCTGGTCAGAAGCAACCCCTATTGCAAAGTCTTTGTCCCCAGAAAGAGAAGGGGAATGAGAAAAGAGGCAGAAGAGTCACGAAAATCAAGGGCAAGAGGAATAAGCCACATGTAAAAAACATTGCCTATATGTCAGAAAATGTCACACCAGCCGTCTGCAGTAAAAGGGATGTGTTCCGGGAATTGTCAGGCTTCTGACGTTAATTGATGCCCCCGAGCACAACAAGAAGGAAATATACATTACACTGTGATATTTTTTTTTTTGACAAAGTACATTACACACTGATAAGCCATTTACACTCTCTGCCAGACAAGAGTTAATTTGGAGATGCAAGATGGACGCTTTGGAAATTTAATGAAATGACACTCAAAAGCGAAAATACTTGCAGTTTCAATGAGAAAAACCAAAACAAGAGGGAAAGGCTAAATTGGTCAGAAAACAGAGAGTAGGAAGGAAAACAGAGACCAGAGTGAAGGAATTAATTGTGTTCCTCCTCCCCCCAAATCAATATGAAAAGAAAGTGATGGAGGCATATTCTGTTTAAGGATGATGAAATACATTGTTTGAAAACCTGCTGGAAAAAGAATTTTTATTTTTTAAAATATTTTTAAAAATTCATTCTACTGTTTAAAAAAAGCACCATTTTCCTCCCTGTATTGTGTGGATGAGAAAACGTCTTGGCCTATCATTGTAGGGGCACATGGATGGAAGGTCAAGGGGCACAATTGCTACATGGCAAATTGTTCTACTGGTAGATAGTTCTTCAAGTGACAAGAGGGTTATATGGGGAGGGTAATTTTTAATGACTCAGGGTCATTCTCTTGAGTGGTATTTCCACAAGAGTTCCCCCTGGGGCCATTGTTCCTCCATATTTTTGATTCAGATGATAGACTTTTAGTCAATCAAGCTGCAAATGGTACAAATTCTGTCTCTGACACTATTCTAGGTTTTATGGAGAATTGCTAAAATATTGCTTTGAGGGAGTCCTTCTGCTTGGGGAAATTGGGATCTTTCTGGGAAGACAAGGCATATGAAACAATTAGAGCAGTGGTTCTCAACCTTCCTAATGCCTCGACCATTTAATACAGTTCCTTATGTTGTGGTGACCCCCAGCCATAAAATTATTTTCGTTGCCACTTCATAACTGTAATTTTGCTACTGTTATGAATTGTAATGTAAATATCTGATATGCAGGATGTATTTTCATTGTTACAAATTGAACATAACCCACAGGGTGAGAACCGCTGAATTAGAGAATTATACAAGGCAGCATGTCATGTATCTATTACATTTTCAGAGATTAGGGAAAAGAAAAGTCAATGCACAGTGACTAGCCAGGCTCTTCTAGACTGAGACCATAGGGGCTGGCAGTCTTCATTAATCTCTGTCCTTTACCTCTTCTCCATGTTTGCCCTGGGTTCATGGCTCTGGGATTACTTGTTTCCTTAATAGAGCAACTAGGCTCCCATGCCTCAGTCTTCTCTCCTTTCCCCCAGATTCCTGAGGAACAATTCTAATTTTGGCTGTAGTCTAAGGGATTCTCTCTAGCAGGGAGAGAGGAGGAAAATACACTGAATTAGGTATGAAACAGTTTTATTCCTACCAAAAAAAGGGAATGCCAAGCAATAAAAAAATAATGGAATGATTATAATCAGTTGATAAGTTAGTATGCAAACCTTATCAGGACCTTTTTAACAGGACTGGGCATTAGCTATTTTATATTTTCACTCCATGGAGTACAGACCAATCAGCACCAAGTGGACTCATTTCATTCCTGTGGTTTCTCTGAGGGTGTTCTTTTTCTCCTACTTTCTGTTGCACCAGAGAGACAGTGATTGCTGCTTAGGTGTGGTGGGGGGGGGTTGGTAGTGGTAGTGGTGGTGGTGCAAGTGATATCATCCAAAAGTTGGATGTCACAGAATGCCCTTATGGGAAGACATTAATAGAAGACAGCCCCATCCCAGGCATATGTTTGTCTAGGAAGTCACAGCTCATAGCTTGCGTACTCCCACCGACCTTCCTGAGGCTGAGACATCATCCTTGTATCTTTATGCAGGCAGGAAGGAGAAACCAAAGGAGGTGGAGATTTTAGCATCTTTCAGACATTTCCAGCTTATCAGCCAGTTAAAAGTGTTATCATGGTCAATAAGAAGCAATTAGAGGATCTTTGCACCTGCTCTGAAGATGGGGTATGTGTGTGCCAAAGGACTCCTGCATCACACATCTCCAACAGGGTGAAACATAGTCATTAAATTTTCAGATGACATTACCTTGGGTGTGGAGAATAACATCTTAAAAGAGGCAGCATGAAGTATTAGAGTGATGGATTTAAAGTTAAGAAAACCCAGGTTCAAATCTCACCTGGGACACTTACCAGTGGTGTGACCCCTCTCTGTTTCCTCATCTGTAAAATGAGAGGGTTAGCTTAGATAGCCACTCATGTCCCTTCCAGCTCTAAGACTATGATGCTATGAAGATGAGAATAGAATTAAGGATAATTTTGATAAATTAGAAAAAATGGTTTATAAAAGGTCTGAATTTCAACAGGGATGAGTGCAAGAGAATACTCTGAGACTAGGGAAGGTCAAGGCTGGCAAAAAAAAAAAAAAAAAAGACTGAAGAGGTCCCAAAAGACTGGATGAAATGTTGCTATTCCAGCTCTTTTTGTGGTGGCAAAGAATTGGAAATTGAGAGGAGGCCCATTAATTGGGGAAAGGCTAAACAAATTGTGGTATATGAATGTAATGGAATACTATGGTGATATAAGAAATGAGGAGGGGGCAGCTAGGTGGCACAGTGAATAGAGCACTGGTCCTGGAGTCAGGAGGCCCTGAGTTCAAATGTGGCCTCAGACACTTAACACTTACTAGCTGTGTGACCTTGTGCAAGTCACTTAACCCCAATTACCCTGCCTTCCCCCCTACAAACAGACAAAAAAAAAAAAAGAAAGGAGGAGGTGGATTTCAACAAAACCTGGAAAGATTTACATGAAAGGATGCTGAATGAGGTGAGCAGAACCAGCAGAATATTGTACACAGAAACAGCTACATTGTGTGATGGTCAGCTTATGGGTGACTTAACTGTTGTCAGTAATACAATGATCCAAGACAACTCCAAAAACTCATGATGGAAAAATGTTATCCATGGCCAGAGAAAGAACTGATGGAATCTGAATGCAGATTGAAGCATACTATTTTCACTGTCTTTGTTTTTTTGATGGTTTTTCTTTTTGTTCTGTTTCTTCTTTTACAACATGACTAATGTGGAAATATATTTTACATGATTGCACATGTATAACCTATAGCAGTTTGCTTCCCGTATTGGGGAGGGAGGGAGAAAATTTGGAACTCAAAATCTTAAAAAAATGATTCTTGAAAATTGTCTTTACATGTAATTGGAAAAAATAAAGTACTATTTAAAAAAAGAAATGCTGCTATTCAAAGAACTAGAATGATAGTACATCTTAACAGAATGATGACTTGCTTGTATATTGGCTCTAATTTAGGTGATGGTCAAGTCATTACTACAGTATGATGGCAAATTACATGTACTTTAATTTGAATCTTTTTTTCAGTTTATTTATTTATTTTTAGTTTTCAACATTCATTTGCACAAGATTTTGAGTTACCAATTTTTCTCCCCATCTTTCCCCTACACCCCACCCTGAAACAGCAAGCCTACTGAATATCCCTTCCCCCAATCTGTTCTTTCTTTTATCCTCCCTCATCCCTCCCCCCAACTTTCTAGTGCAAGATGGATTTCTATACCCTGGTGCCTGTATATCTTATTTCCCAGTTGCATGTAAAAAGTAATTAAAAAAAAAAAAACATTTGTTTTTAAAACTTTGAGTTCCAGATTTTTTCCCTTCTTCCCTGCTCACCCACCCCCACCGGAAAGATAAGCAATTCAATATAGGTTGTACATGTGTAGTTATGCAAAATGTTTCTATAGTAGTTGTATTGTGAAAGACTAACTATAATTCCCTCCATTCTATCCCCCCCCCACTTATTCTATCTTCTCCTTTGACCCTGTCCCTTTTCAAAAGTGTTTACTTCTAACTACCCTCTCCCCCAATCTGCCCTTCTATCAACCTCCCTCTTATCCCCTTCCCCTCTATTTTCCTGTACGGTAAGATACCCAGTTGAGGTGTATGATATTCCCTCCCTAAGCCAAATTCAATGAGAGTGAGGTTTACCCATTCCCTTTCACCTTCCTGCTCTTCTCCTCCATTGTAGCAGTTTTCTCTTGCCTCTTTTATGTGAGATAATTTACCCTAATCTATCTCTCCCTTTCTCTTTCTCCCGATATATTCCTCTCTCACCTCTTGGTTTTATTTAGACATGATCCCTTCATATTCAACTCATC
>JAQQSV010002176.1:12589-23041 GCA_028646515.1 Pseudochirops corinnae
TCCCTTCAGCTATCCTTATGCTGAGAAAAGTCTTATGAGTTACAATTATTGTTTTTCCATGTAAGAATGTAGATAGTTCAACTTTAATAAGTTCCTTATGATTTCTTTTTCCTGTTTACCTCCTCATGTTTCTCTTTCTTCTTGTAGTTGAAAGTCAAATTTTCTGTTCAGTTCTGGTTTTTTCATCAAGAATGCTTGAAAGTCCTCTATTTCATTGAATAACTATATTTCCCCCCGAAACATTATACTCAGTTTTGCTGGGTAGATGATTCTTTGTTTTAGTCCTAGTTCCTTTGACCTCTGGAATATCATATTCCAAGCCCCTCAATCCCTTAATGTAGAAGCTGCTAGGTTTTGTGTTATCCTGATGGTGTTTCCACAATATTCAAATTGTTTCTTCCTGATCACTTGCAGCATTTTCTCCTTGACCTAGGAACTCTGGAATTTGGCTATGATGTTCCTAGGAGTTTTCTCTTTGGGATCTTTTTCCAGAGGTGATTAGTGAATTCTTTCAATTTCTATTTTGCCCTCTGGTTCTAGAATATCAGGGCATTTTTCCTTGAGAATTTCTTGAAGGATGATTTCTAGGTTCTTTTTTTGTACATGTCTTTCAGGTAGTCCAAAAATTTTTAAATTTCTCTCATGGATCTATTTTCCAGGTCAGTGGTTTTACCAATGAGATATTTCATATTGCCTTCTATTTTTTCATTTGTTTGGATCTGTTTTATAGTATCTTGATTTCTCATAAAGTCATTAGCTTCCATTTGCTCCAATTTAATTTTGAAGGAATTATTTTCTTCTGTGGGTTTTTGAAATTCCTTTTCCATCTGGGCAATTCAACTTTTTAAGGCATTCTTCTCCTCATTGGCTTTCTGGGCCTCTTTTGCCATTTGGGTTAGTCTATTTTTTAAGGTGTTATTTTCTTCATTATTTTTTTGGGTTTCCTTTAGCAGGCTGTTGACTTGGTTTTCATGATGTTTTTTTCATCATTCTCATTTCTCTTCCCAATTTTTCCTCTACTTCTCTCACTTGATTATCAAAATCCTTCTTGAGCTCCTCCATGGCCTGTAACTGATTCATATTTTTCTTGGAAGCTTATGATACAGGAGTTTTGACTTCATTGTCTTCCTCCCATTCCATGCTTTGATCCCTTTTGTCCCCAAAAAAGGATTCTATGTTCTTTTTGTGCTTCCTCTGCTTGCTCATATTGCCAGCCTATTACTTGACTTTTGAGCTCTTTGCCAGGGTAGAACTCTGCTTCCAGATTTCAGAGAGCTATGTCTCAAATCACTGGGGCTTTTGCAGCTGCCAGAACTATTAGAAAATCACCCTCTCTGTAGCCCCTCATGCTCTGACACACTGGCCTCACACCCCAGGACCACCACCCAAGACTACAATTCAGATCCAAGCAAGTTAAAGCAAGAGTGATTACCCTCTGAATGGTCACTTGGTCCCCCTACGTTCTATAGGCCAGGAGCTCCTGAGGCCTCCATGGCAGCAGCTGCAGCTGCTGTACCTCCACCACTTCTCACCCCAGGCCAGGGGCCAGACTGCGCTCTTCTCCACCCATTACCAACAGAGTTCCCAACTTACCTTTAACTTTCTCTTTGGCATTTATGGTTTGAGTAATGTGGAAACCACCACAGCTGCTAGTGATTCACTCTGCTGAGGTCTGATCTGGCTGCTGTTGGTCAGGGCCACCCTGGGGATGGAACCACCACAGCTCATGGCTCATGGGGGACTGTGCTTGGCTCCCAGTGTGCTGCAATAGACCTTTCCTGCCAGCCTGTTGGGCTGCTTTCAGTGGGAGATTTGTTTCTTTCTGTCACTTTGTAGTTCTGTAGCTCTAAAATTTGTTCAGAATAATTTTTTTTACATGTATTGGAGTGGTAGGAACTGGAGCCACATGGAAGTTCTGTTTCTACTCCACTATCTTGACCACACCCACCCACCCCCCACTTAGATCTTTAATATTGTTTTCCTGGGCCACTCCAATGATGCAGATTGCAAGCCCTCTATGCTCTGGTAAATGGTCTTTGAAAGTTGCCGTGGTGAGAAAAAATTAATCATCCTGTAGCTAATTTGGTGGAGTCTCACTGAATCTGCACATCTCCAGACCCCGTACTCAAAGCTTTTCCAGTTTGGTAGGACTTTCTAGAGGTTGAACTACATTACTATAGGCTTTGGAAACCCTCAGTTAACCCCCAGACACAATGATATACACTAGAAGTTGAGTTTAATAGAAGCTTCCATGTTAAAAAAAGATGATATTTGGAAAAATTTATTCCTCTTTGAATGCCAAGTTTTAGAAAGGGTGTTGATAAAGTGAAGAGTGTCCAGAAGAGTGCAATGAGGCCCTTGAGATCATGCCATTTTAGGACTGGTTGAAGGAACTGGGGATAATTAGCCTATAGAGGAGAATGTTTGGAATGGCGACATCATATAGGAGAGGGATTGGACTTCATCTTCTCAGTGCCTGAAGGCAAAACTTGGGGAAAATATGTGGAAATTGCAAAGAGTCATATTTAGAATTGATATAAGGGCAAGTGTCCAAACAAGTAGAGCTATCCAAAAGGGGAATAGGCTGCCTCACAAGGCAGTGGATTAATTTTTGTCAGAGGCCTTTAAGCAAAGGCTGGATGACCACCTGTTGGGCATAGAAGGAATTCATTTTTAGGTATGGGATGGTCTGTATGGTCACTGATTTCTCTATCTACTCTGAAATTCTATGATTAGGGGATCTTAAATTTGGAGAAGGGCTAATTAAGAGGGAAGAAACATAGTATGGTAAAAAGACACTAAATCTGAAGTCTGAAGTTCTGAGTTTGAGTTTTGTTTTTGCCACTGTCTTATCTCTGACTTTCATTTTACTAACTCACAAAATAAATGATTTGGGCTAGATCAGAGCTTCTTTGCTATTGTTGTTATTTTTTTTTTCTTTTTTAAAATTAAATGATTTATTTTTAGTTTTCAACATTCACTTCCATAAGTTTTCAATTTTCTCCCCCTTCTTTTGCCCTCCCTCCCCAAGATGACTTGCAGTCTGATATGGGCTCTACACATGAATAGGAAAAATCATGAGAAAGAAAAAAAAAACAAAATAAAACAAAACAAAAAAGAAAAAAGTCTGCTTCGTTTTGCATTCCATCTCCACAGTTCTTTCTCTGGGTGTGGCTGGCATTTTTCATCCTGTGTCCTTTGGAATTGTTTTAGGTCCTTGCATAGGACTAAGTTTATCAAAATCAATCCTCACATACTGTGGCTGTTACCGTGTACAATGTTCTCCTGGTTCTTCTCCCCTTGCTCAGCATCAGTTCATAGAAGTCTTTCTAGGTTTTTCTGAAGTCTACCTGTTCATCATTTCTTATAGGACAGGAGTATTCCATTACATTCATATACCACACTTTATTCAGCCATTCCCCAATTGATGGGCATCTCCTTGGTTTCCAGTTCTTGGCCACCACAAAAAGAGCTGCTAGAAATACTTTTGTACATGTGAGTCTTTTTATTATTGTTGTTGAGTCATTTTTCAGTCATGTCCAACTCTCCATGACCCCACTTGGGATTTTCTTGGGAAAGACACTGGAGTGGTTTATCATTTCCTTCTCCAACTCATTTTTTAGATAAAGAAACTGAGGCAAACAGGGTTAAGTAACTTGCCTAGGATCACACAGCTACTAAGTGTCTGAGATGGAATTTAAACTCAGCTCTTCCTGACTCTGGGCCTGGTACTCTATTCACTGTGCCACTTAGCTGTCAGGAGCTTAAATTTAGCATTTACTTCAAATAGGAATTTTTAAAAATCTCATTCTGAGAAGGGGTCCATGGGCTTCACTAGATCACAAAGGGGTCCATGACACACAAAAAAGATTAAGAACCTTATGGACTAGATAGTTTCTAGGGTCTTTTCCACCTTTAAAATCCTGCAATCCTTTCTAGTCCTAAATTTCTGTGATTCTCTAAGTGATACAAATCATTCATGTTCATGTAAATAGGTATCAGTTCCCAGAAATGACGCAGGATTGTAGAATCATAAAATTCAGAGCTGGAAGAGACCTTCGGGACCATCAAGTCTAGCTTCAGAGAGAACAGAACACTGAAAATGAACATAAATGGCAGTGAGAAAATCCAGTTAAATATAAAACATTTTTGGCTCCAACAAGTTAGCAAGGAAAGTTGGTGGTAAAATCACCATCCCTGGAGATTTTTAAAAATAGGACATCCATTTATCTTGGATGGCTTAGATATATATATGCATGCCTGAGTCAGAGGCTGAAATGGGCGACCTCTCGAAGCCCTTTCAGGTCTATGATTAAATAACTTGAGAGCAAAAGGAGAAGAGCTGGAGTACATTTCTCCCTCTTCATTCCAAACAATTGTGCAAAAGTACAGCTGTAGTCTAGGGGCTCCTCTGATTTTTGCCCAGTTTTTTTCTGTAGATCAGTAAATATATGGCAAAACTGGAAGGCAAAATGAGATGCCTACAAAACATGGGGAAACTTTTTGGATTGAATGTCATGGAAACAGTGTCAGACTGAGATTCTGGGTCACAGTGTTTTGTTCTGTAAGAGGAAGAGTGTGATGGAGGGCTAGCCCTGTAGTCAGGAAGACATGGGTTCTAGCCCTGCTTCTGATGTATGTTTTGGGCATAATCACTTAACCTTTAGATGCCTAGGCAATCCTTCAAGATGATTAAATTGTGGAAAGACTGCCAATTGTCATCAACTGGGAGTCCTTTCCACCAATGAAATCAAAGATTATGTCCTCTCCCCTTTTATACATTCGTTCAACATTTATAGAGCACTTTTGAAAAAAAATGCTAAAGGAATGGGGAATGTTTAGCCAAGAGAAGATCATAGATTTGGGGTTGGATGGGACCTCAGAGGCTACTGAGTCCAACCCCACTCCATTTATAGATGAAGAAACTGAGACTCAGAGAGTGAGTGATTTTTCCAGTGTCATACTCTTAGTAAATATGTGAGGTGGAATTTGAACCAAGGTCTTCCTAACTCTTAAGTCTTTTGATTGATCTGTGGAAGCTGTGATGCCTCTCAAGAGATGTTTCAGCAACCATAACACTCTGTGAGTAATTTTGGAGAGATATTTTGTTAAAAAAAGACAGAAAATATTTGGCCCCTTCCTTTAAAAGCTAACAATCTTATTGGGGAAGCAAGATATATATCCACAAAATGGTAAGAGATGAATACAAAAGCAATATGATTGATATATGATATTGCATTTATAAAATGCACTTTATATAATGCAACTTATATAATACATTCAACATTTTAAATGCTTTCAAATATACTTCCTTGTATATAAAGAAGTGCCTTGTGGTGTGGTACAGACTGTAGGCATAATTACCATTACTCCCACTTAATACAGTATAAGAGTGGGTTGGAGCTAGCTAGGAAAGATTGCTAAAAATTAGACCACTTCTGTGACATGACATAGACAAGTAAGGCCTTCACATTGTTACTTTTTTAGAGGAGAGGAAAGATAATTTTACAACATCATGGAAAGATCTGTCTTAAATTAGTGTCCCTTTTATATTTTTCTGCTTTGAAAGGAAGAACAGTATGAAAGTGATTCCTATTTTGCTCTTATTTAGGGTTTCATCCTAAGGCATGGGGGAGAGGGAGAAATGGCATCGTAACATTTTTGTGCATTATCTGAGCTCATCAGCTTGGAATAAACCCCAAAACAACACACTCATGGAGCCATTTCTCCTTCTCAGGCCATTTGACCTCACAGGAGAAAAAAAAAAACAAAATCCTTACCTTCTAGAAGATAGAAGGGTATGACCTTTAATCAATAAAGGGTCAATGTTGATGTTCACCAAGGCCTGCTACTCCATCCAGCCTCACCCCAGAATGGTTTGGGACAAGGACTCTTTTTTTTTAAATCCCAGGAGAGGTTTTTATTTTTAAATTAAATTTTATGTTTTTCAATTAATGAGCATTTATTTATTTTTCCCTCCATATCATTCACCTTGTCCCCACTAAATGAAAAAAAAAAAAGAAAAGAGAAAAACAAAACCCTTGGGACAAGGACCATTACTAGCTCTTCATTTAGTCTTGCTCATTGGCTTATCTCCTTCAACATGGCGCCAATTTGACAGGGCATTTTTGTCTCTAAAGGCTCCGATACTTGATCGGTAGCTGTTGTGCTTAAAGGACAGACATTTTGCCTGAGACTGGATTTTATTTCAGGTCTTCTTGACTCCAGGGCTGGTGCTGTAACCGCTCAGCCACCTACCTGCCTCTACATTTACTTTCACAAGAGAATATTAAAATTTGAAAACATTATCAAAGTATCTTTTAAAGGATTTAAAACATTTGGACATAGTTGAGTTATTAACAGCTCTGGAGGTGGTCCTGGGCCATAACTGAAGTGATTGTTGATTGGAGGCCAGGCCTTGGGCTAGAGACTCTTTCCTTTCCTCCTTTTGCTGTTGTACTTGCTTTTGTGACCCTATCACACCACGAGACCTGCCCTTTCATTGTGCCTCCTGCTGCCCTATTCAGTTATTTAAAACTGCTCTTCATACTTGACCACTTTCTCTCCAGTCCACCTCCTTATAACCCCTAAAACCTGGTTCTCCCAATTCTACCATGTACTTGTTACCTGTATGACCCTGGGTAAGTCACTTGCCTTCCCTGGGTCTCAATTCCTCATCTGCCAAATGAAGGCATTTGACTAGATCATCTCTAAGCTTGTTTCAGTCTGTGATACTACCTGCTAAATAGGCTGTCCTCGCTGGGTCATTGTGGCACTGCTCTGTTGCGGTTCAGTCCATGTTGCTTCCAGGACAGGACACAAACTCCTCTGTTTGCCACTGAAAGTCTTCACAGGGGCGGCTGGGTGGCGCAGTGAATAGAGCACTGGCCCTGGAGTCAGGAGGACCTGACCTGAGTTCAAATATGGCCTCAGACGCTTAACACAAAAAACTAGCCGCCTGACCGTGGCCAAGTCACTTAATCCCAATTGCTCTACTTTCCCCCCTCCAAAAAAATCAATAATAATAATAATAATAATAATAATAATAATAATAATAACAATAATAATGTCTCCTCAATCTGGCTTTGTCTCCAAAGTGACCGCATGATAACTCTCCCTTTCACACTCTGCTGCAGTCAGACTGGCTATTTGCTGTTTCTTGTTTAAAGCATACTGTTTCTTACTCCTGGGCCTTTGTATAAACCATCCCTCACACTTGGAATGGCCACTTTCCTCATCCCTGCCTCCTGGAACCCTTAACTCCCCTAAAGTCTCAAGTCAAGTTGCTTCCTCAACAGCACATTTGTGATTTCCTCTGTTTGTTAGAGCGGCTTTCCATCCCTTTGTATTAATTTTGTTTGTAGCCTATATTTACTTTGCTGAGACCAGGTTGTATCCCCTCACTGTTCTTAAGGGTAGAAATTGATTTCCTTTCTGTATCCTTTGGCCTTTACTCAGTACCGGGTCCTAAATAACAGGTCCTTAAATTGATAGCATTTGGGGCTGGTTGTGTAGGAATTGTGGGAACTGAGTGAACCACCTGACTCTATCTGTGACTCAGTTTTGGAGCTAGCTCAGTTCCCTTTTTATTCAATTATGGGTCTAGTCCAATCTCTGTCTTGTGAGAAAACTTTATTCTACTGGGTGGGACTTGTGAGAAAACGTGATTGCGTTGTTTGAACCTAGCCCTACATGGTTGGGAGACTGGACCAGAAGCTCAGTCCAGATACAAAGAGTAACGCAAAGACGGTCTCACGGTTTTTGTTGTTCTTTCCTCATTCCCAAAGAGGACTGATGATATCAGGAGAGTGTCTTGACTTGCATGTGAATTGTACTTAAGTGATGCAGCCTCCTTCTCTCCTGGAGTCATTAGAATCCAACGGCTAGGCAAAAGTCAAGACAACCAGAATGGGAGGAAGAAAAATGCCCATATAAAAACTTCATAGTGTGTAGTTCAAAATATAATATAGAAAGCAGAATAACAGTGAAAGAGATATACCTCTCAAGCAACCTATATTTATTATCTGAAAATTGGCCCCATACTGGTCAGTTACTGTTTGATTGTTCCTTTGAATATGGACACTTGGGGGGGGGGGGTAGAATACCTCCTTTTCTGATTTCAGGGAATTGTTCCTGTTTGCTCCCCTTACCAACTCTCAAAACTTACTCATCACCTTCCCAATTCCAAAAGCCTCTAGTCTTCCAATTAGAAATCAGATGACCTAATCTTGTATTTTGGTTTATATCTTGTTAATTGTTTTAATGCATAAAATCTGTCTCCCGCTGTATTTAGGGTCTAGAGCCAAACTGAGGGGGCCTGATCCTGATTTGTTATGCAATTGGCATGGATTGCTTAATAAATTGATATGCTCAGAAGTTTGAACCTAGGTTTCCTCAATTATTTCAGACTTTACCCATCACAGATGGGTCTAATCTCTCATTTTATACATGAGGAAACTGAGACCCAAAAGGGAAGGGATATGCCTATGGTCACAGAAGCAATGAGCATTCATTAAGCGCTTTATATGAGTCAGGTGCTGTACTAAGGACTGGGGATTCAAATATAAGTAGCCAAGACAGTGCTTTGCCTTCAGGAGCTTGCATTCTAATTGGGGAGGAACACATAAGGATATTATTCAAAAGAGACAGGTACAACAAGGTATAGAGGTGACTAGGACGTAGCATCAAGATTTGGTTACCAACAAGATATGGCAAAATCTCACCTATCAGAGCCTAGTATGGGGAGGGAGGTGTAGGGGAGGGCAAAGGAAAGGATCCAAGGTTCTGATTGAAGAGAGGTGAGAATGATGGCCAAACAGAGGCGTTGTGGTGTGAAGATGGTGAGGAAGAAGGAGTGACCAGGATTCAAACTTAATTCTTCTGATTCTGGATCCTGGTGACCACCTTAGTCTATTGATTTAAATGAGGAATAATTTAATTAAATTCCCACTCTGCTTGCTTTTCCATTTTGATTAGCTGGGTGACGTGCCCACAAACACAGAAGCACAGGCTTCAGACTAGCTTTTGCTCTCCTCATCCAGCACATCATTTAGAAACTTGATAGCAGCATGTCTTGGTTAGTGGTAAGGGGATCATCATTGTTTCCTGTACCCAGATCAGCCTTGACCTTCTTGGTTGGCTTTTACTTAACATTCCGTGCTCTGCCTCTATCATGCATGCCAGGCACCCACCTCTCTCATCCATGTTGCCCTCTTTGGGATATTCTTGGGCGATTTTGCTGACTGAAGACTGCAAATCCCAAAATGTCCTTGTTTTTCCTGCCTTTACAGCAAATTGGATTGTGGTTGGTAAGTAGAGGCAGACACTGAAGAAAAATGAGTCCAACAGAGCCTGTGAGGTCAACTTTTCTGTCAAATACATGGTTGTGGCTACATGGTAATTCACTACAAGCTCAATGTGCCCTGAAAGGCAGTGTCATAGGGCAAGCTTCAGAGACTGTGAAAATGCACTTGTTGCTTTACATTGAAAGAAAATTGTTCATACCTGGTAACTGTCAATGGATAATAATGTGGCAACTTTCTCCAAAGCAGTTTTCTCTGGTCGGATTTAAAATACAGTAGTGCTGAGAAATCTCCCTATAAGAAAGAAGTCTTAGTCCATAACAAATGCAAATAATCCAGCGACAAACAGTTATTAAACGTCTGTTCTATAATCAGCATTTTGCCTGGCAGGTCATCAGTAATAGTTGATCTTTACATAGTTGTTTAGGTTTGCAAATCATTGTATACAGTTTGTTTTATCTGGTTCCCTCCCCCACTCTATATATCATCATGTGCATGTTATTTTTTAATAATATTTCATTTTTCCTCCAATTAGCTGTAAAAACAATTTTAAAAACATTTTTTAAAAGTTTTGAGTTCTAAATTCTATCCTTCCATCCATCCCTTCCCTCCTCCCTATTTGAGATGGTAAGCAATCTGATATAGGTTATACATGTGCAATCACATAAAATATATTTTTATTTTAGTTATTTTGTGGAAGAAAACAAAGAAAGGAAGGAAAAAAGAGAAAGAAAAATAGTATGCTTCTATTTGTAAAGAGATGACATCAGTTCTTTCACCGGAGAAGAGAGCATTTTTCATTATGAGTCTTTTGGGTTTGTCTTGGATCATTGTATTACTGAAAATAGTTAAGTCATCCACAGTTGTTCACCATATAGTATTGCTGTTAGTGTACAATTTTCTCATTCTGTTCACTTTATTCTGCATCAGTTCATATAAGTCTTTCTAAGTTTTTCTGAAATCATCCTGCTTGTTTTATCTTATAGCACAATAACATTCCATTACAATCATATGCTATAACTTGTTCAACCATTGCCCATCAATTGGGCCATTTTCCCTTCTTTTGGGATCTCTCTGGGATACTGATCTAGTAGTGGCATTGTTGGATCAAAAGGTATGCACAGTTTTATAGCCCTTTGGGCATAGTTCC
>JAQQSV010002176.1:23541-35375 GCA_028646515.1 Pseudochirops corinnae
CTCTGCCTTTTGCTTTTCCACTCTGGAGGCCTTTTGGCCAGACTGCTTATCTCCCCCTTTCACAATCCCCACTCATAGCTGGTGCTAATCCGCTCACCTGAGAGGCTTCTCCGCCGCCCCCGGGGCACAGCAGCGGCTTCAGGCCAGGCTGGTTTCGGTTAGCAGTGGTGATGTGGTTCCTCGTAGCCGAGCTGACTTTAGTGGGAAGTATCTTTGTGTGCGTTTTGGAGTTCTAGGATTGGTTTAGAGTCCTATTTTATGGGTATTTTGGGCTGGCTATGTGAGAGCTGCGATATGTTGCTGCTGCTACGCTGCCATCTTGGCTCCGCCCCCCTCGGAAATATTCTTGATATGGTTGTACATGTATAGCCTATATTAGATTGCATGCCATCTTGGGGAGGACGGAATAAATTTAGAACCCAAAACCTTAGAGAACTGAATGCTAAAAACTAAAAAACAAATAAATAAAATAAAAAAGAATGTCCTAGTGTATTTATACCTGTTATACCTATCCAGCTCAGGATGTTCTTCCAGATCTTTCTTGCCTTTGGAAATCCAGCATCACAGCTCAGATTAGCCCCGTGCTTCTGCTTCTCCTCCCTCACATGGAGAGGTAGCAGTGTGGAGGCAGGATCATGTGACATGAGGAGATTGACTTAGAGTCAGAAAATTGACATTTGACTTGAATTCAAATTCTGTCCCTGTACTTACTCTATGCGTGACTTTTGGTAAGTTACCCTACCTCTCACAGTATTAGGTTCTCATCTGAAAAAAAAAAAAGAGAGTTGGACTGTGTCTGTGGACTGGTGTCCTTGTCAACTTGCCAACTCTAAAATCTCATGCTTCTATGAGTGATTATTGGGGATGGACACTTAATAAGTGATTTTGAAAGGAAAGAAGGAAGAAAGAAAAGGAAGGAAGAAAAGAAGGGAGAAAGGAAAAATAAGGGAAAATGGAAGGAAGGAAAGAAAAATGGAGGGAGGGAAAGAAGGAAAGAAAAAAGGAAGGACAAATTGAAGGAAGAAAGGAAGAAAAAATAGAAGGGAGGAAGGAAAATTAAAGGAAAGAAGGAGGGAAGGAAGGAAGGTGGACCTCAGTGAGCTTCCTAATGGAGTTTCTGGGTTCCGGGTGGGAAGAGAGAATCATGAGACACATTAGCCTAGGGTAGGTGTAAGAGTATTGATGTCTTTGGGGTGAGTGCTATTGGTCACCTATAAAAAGCTTGGTCCACTTCACACAATTTCTTAGGACCACAATTGTTCTAAGTGAAGGGGCACAGGTGTGACTATGTAAAGGAGCTTAAGAAACTCCCATGGCTCCAGAAGCAAATGTAGCCTCCTCTGTTTGGCATTCCAAGCCCTTCATAGTTAGTTCTAGTCTCTCTTTACAGGATTTTCACACATTTTGATCTTTGCACAGACTGTCCTCCATGTATATACTCTCCCCTCCCTCCTCTCTGCACTTAGGCTGCCTTATTTCTTTCAAAGCTAAACTCAAATGACATCTCCAACCTTGACCTCCCTGGTTGCTAGTGTCCCCCTCCATTATCTTGTATTTAATTTGTATTTATTTTCCCTTTAAATATTTATACATTATTTTCTCCCAGTAGAACATAAGCTCCCTGAGGGCAGGAGATGTTTTGTTTCTGTCTTTACATCCCCAGAAATTAACACAGTGCTTGGCAGACAGGATGCATTTAATAAATGCTTGTTGAATCAAAGACTGAATGAATGAACAACTGGCTGTTTATGATATGCCTGAGTGAACATATATTAGGTGGGAAAAGCACTCAAAATGTATTTCAGATATTGATGGAAAAAAGATATTCTTCCACCCAAGGATCTAAAAGAATCCGCAGGGTTCAGCACCTTTCTAATTTGCCAACTCAGTGGCCGGCAAAGAGAAAATAAGTTCTAAATTAGCACAGCAGAGGTGACCCCCCACCATAGCTTTCAGCATTACTAAGACAATGCATGGCATGCCAAATTAGACACGTCAGGCATGGGGTGGGTATATTTAGAAAAGATGTTAATGGTATTCATCATTAACATGGACCAAGAGAAACTGGGAAATAGACAGTTTAGGGTTTGCTTCAATTTTTAGAATGCTTAAGTTTTATTCTGAAGTAGACCTGGTATGGACACTTCTATCCATGCCGATGGAGTATCTATTGGTGACTCATTTCTTTCTCTCTCTCTCTCTCTCTCTCTCTCTTTCTCTCTTTCTTTTTTTACTTTTTGGAGAGCAGGGCAATTGGGGTTAAATGACTTGCCCAAGGTCACGAGGCTAGTAAGTGTTAAGTGTCTGAGGCCGAATTTGAACTCAGATCCTCCTGACTCCAGGGCCGGTGCTCTATTCACTGTGCCACCTAGCCACCCCTGGTGACTCATTTCTTAGGGAGCTGCCTAGGTCACCTGGAGGTTGAGTGAATGAGGTTAAGCCCAGGACTACACAGCTGTAATGTATCAGAGACAGATCCTGAACCCAAAGACTTCCTGATTCTACAAACACAATGCCATGCTTCCTCTTTGCGAATTGCATAGTATTATTTTAAAAAGTGAGACTTGGTTTATCTTACTAAAATTTGGTACAGTAGTACTCTGTCTCATGAAACTAATAATGAACAATAGTAGCTAACATTTATATAGCCCTGATGATATGCCAGGCACTGTGCTAAGAAGGACTTTATCATTAGCTGGATGACAGCCCTGGGAGGTAGGTACTAGCATTATTCCCATTTTACAGATGAAGAAATGGAGGCAAAAAAGGTTAAATGACTTGCCCAGGGACACAAAACTAGTAAGTGTCTGAGGCTGGATTACTTTGTATACACTTATTTTTCGTATTTGCTTATGTGTGTATATGTCATATCTCCATAATAGAGTACGTGTAAGTGCCTGGTACTGTTTGCTTGTTTGTGTTTGGGTCCCCAGTATCTTCCTTCCAGAGGCTTGAACCCTTCTGTCTCTGGTTAAGGCTCCATCTGGGGTGCCCAGAGGCTTCTCCTTGTTGCCAAGGCAGAGTTCTGGCTTTGGTATAGCATTGCTTATATCCCTGGTAGCTCTTGTACACAGAATGTCACTGGTCACTGCTTTCTACCTTGATTTTTTTCCCACCTAAAGCCTTTGTCTAGCACTGTTGTAATTGAAGGCATCCAATCACTCACATAATTATAGTTGTGTCTTTCTCCTACAGCCAAAGGCTTCTCTGAATCCATTCCTCTCTTACTGCTAGTCCAAATCCGCCTAAAAGCATCAATGTTGCTGTCATTCTTAGACCCAATGGCCATTCTTTCCACTTCTCCTGAAATACTCTAGTTAAATGCCCTGGTGAAAATTGCTGCTCAATTATGTAGGCGATCAACTTCATCTTCTGCCTTGCATTCCTCCACTCTGACATGCTCCTGGGTTCTTGCAGTTACCATGCTAACACTTACATGTGACCAGGCCGTATTAGTGAGCTCAGTTTCCAAATCCATAAAATGAGAGAGTAAGGGTAGCATTCATTGGTGTTAAACTAAAAAAGAAATGGATCTCTATGGTCAACACGCTGAATTAGAAAATCACAAATTAATATCATCCATGTTTTATTTATTTAGTTAAATGATTCCTAATTATCTTTTAATCTGGCTCAGGTTTATTTAGTGGTTATTTGTTTCAGGTACCTCAGACCTCCAGTTTGACACTTTTGGGCTAGATGACATTTGATATTACTTTTCTAGTATAATTCTCACCTCTTGGGTCACTGCCTTATTGTGGCAGAACGGCATACATAGCTCTATGTAACTATGAGCTATGCCATGCAGAGTTACCCAAGACAGACGAGTCATAATGGAGAGTTCAGACAAAAGGGGATCCACTGGAGAAGGAAATGGCCAACCACTCCAGTATCTTTGCCAAGAAAACCTCACAGACAGTATTAAAATGTTAAAAGATACGACATCCGAAGATGAGCCCCTCAGGTTAGAAGGTATCCAGCATATTACTGGAGAAGAGTGCAGGACAACTACATGTAGCTTCAGAAAGAATGAAGTGGCTTGGTCAAAGCTGAATGGAACCTTGGCTGTGGATATGTCTGGTGACAAAAGCAAAATCTGATGCTGCAAAGATCAGTGTCACATGGGAATCTGAAAAGTAAGATCTATGAATCATGGATGTATTCAACCAGAAGATTGAAAGTTTGAACGTTGACATCTTGGATATCAGTGAACTTAAATGGATGGGAATGGGTGACTTTAATTCAGATGGCCACTGCGTATACTACTGGGGGCAAGAATTCTTTAGTAGAAGTGGCATAGTCCTCATGGTCAAGAAAAGGGTGAGAAAAGCAATACTGGGGTATAATCTGAAAAAAGACAGAATGATATCTGTTTGAATCCAAGGCAAAAACCATTTAACATCATGGTATTACAAGCCTATGCTCCAACCACTGATGTTGAAAAGGCCAAAGTTGATTGTTTCATGAAGACCTATAACATCTTCTGTGTCACTTCTTTATACTGGATTGGAACACTAAAGTAGGAAATCAAAAGATAATTGGAATAATAGGAAAGTTTGGCCTTAGAATACAAAATGAAGCAGGGCAGAGGTTAATAGAAGTCAATATGAATTACTGGTCATAGCAAACACTCTTTTTCAACAACCCAAAAGGTGACTCTACACTTGGACATCATCAGATGATAAATATCAAAATCACATTGACTATGTACTTTGAAACCAAAGGTAGAAAAGCTCTATATAGTCAGTTAAAACAAGACCTGGAGCTGACTGTAGTTCAGATCATCATCTTCTTATTGCAAAATTCAGACTAAAACTGAAAAAAAGTAAAGAAAACCATCAGACTGTATATGTATGACCTAAATAATATCCTTTATGAATGTGAAATGGAAGTGATGAATAGATTTAAGGGATTAGATCTGGTATGTTGAGTGCCTGAAAACTATAGATAGAGGTTGGCAATATTGTACAGGAGGCAGCAACCAAAACCATCCCAAAGAAAAAGAAGAACAAGAAAGCAAAATGTATGTCTGATGAGGCTCTCTAAATATCTGAAGAAAGAAAGAAAGAAAGGGAAAGGGAAAGGAAAAAGGGAAAGATTTATCTAAATGAATGCAGAATTACAGAGAATAGCAAGGTAAAATAAGGTTTTCTTAAGTGAGCAACGCAAAGAAATAAAAGAAAACAATAGAATGAGAAAGATGAGATTGCCTCAAGAAAATTAGAGACATCAAGGCAATATTTTATGCAAAAAAAATGGGCATGATAAAGAGAGGAACTTAACAGAAGTAGAAGAAATTAAGAAGAGGTGGCAAGAATATGTAGAACTACACATGAAAGATTTAAAAATCACTGATAATCACAATGGTTAAAGATCTAGAGCCAGACATCCTGAAGAATAAAGTCTAGAGGGCTTTAGGAAGCATTGGTAACTATAAAACTAGTGGAGGTAACAGAATAACAACTGAACTATTTAAAATCTAAAAGATATACTGTTAAAGTGCTACATTCAATATGCCAGCAAACTTGGAAAACTCGACAGTGGTCACTGAATTGGAAAAGATCAGTTTATGTCTCAATCCTAAAGAAAGGCAATGTCAATGAATGTTCAAATTACTGCATAATTGCACTCATTTTACATGTTAGTGAGATTATGTTTAAGTCTGCAAGTTAGACTTCAGCAATATATGAACTGAGAATTACCAGAAGTGCAGACTTGTTTTCAAAGAGGCAGAAGAACTAGAGACCAAATTGCCAACATTTGCTGAATTATGGAGAAAGCAAGGGAGTTTGAGAAAAAACATCTACTTAATTGAGTACATTAAAGCTTTTGACCTTTTGGATCACAACAAAATATGGTAAGTCTTCAAAGAGATGTGAGTACCATATCATCTTACTTGTTTCCTGAGGAACTTGTGTGCAGGTAAAGAAGCAACATTTAGAACCAAAAATGGTTGGCTGAAGATTGGGAAAGGAGGACAACAAGGTTCTATACTGTCACCTTATTTATTTAGCTTATATGCATGTTACATAATGTGAAGTACCAGGCTGGATGAATCAAAAGTCAGAATTAAAGTAGTTAGGAGAAAAATCAACAATCTCAGATATTCAGATGATAACCATCTGATGGCAGAAAATGAAGAAGAGTTAAGAAAGCCTCCTGATGAGGGTGAAAGAGGAAAGGGTAAAAACTGGCTTGTAGCTTAACATTAAAAAAAATTAAGGTCATGGCAACTGGTCCCATCACTTCCTGGCAAATAAAGGGAGAAGAAATGGAAACGTCAGATTTTATTATTCTTGGACTCAAAGATCTCTGCACATGGTGCCTGCAGCCATGAAATTAAAAGATGTTTTCTCCTTAGAAGGAAAGCTAAGGCAAATCTGGATGGCATACTAAAAAGCAGAGACATCACCTTTCCAAAAAAGGTCCATATAGTCAAAACTATGGTTTTCTAGTAGCAATATGTGGCTCTGAGACTTGGATTATAAGGAAAGCTGAGTGCTGCAGAATTGAGGATTTTGAATTGTGTTGCTGAAGACTATCAAGAGTCCCTTAGACAGGAAAGAGATCAAATTAGTCAATTTAATCAACTTAAATGAATTCAGACTATCCATTGGGAAGACTGTCTGTACTGAAGCTGAAGCTTAAGTACTTTAGTCACCTAATGAGAAGACAGGATTCATTAGAAAAGACCCTGACATTAAGATTGAAGACAAAAGCAGAAAGCAGAGGATGAGATGAATAGTGTCATGGAAGCAACAAACATGAGCTTGGACAGACTTTGGGAGATAGTGAAGGGATCACAAAGAGTTGGACAGACTGAACGACTGAGCAACAGTACACCTCTATGATTAAGGCTCCATCATGGGGCACCCAGAGACTTCTCCTTTTTGTCAGAGATACTTCTCCTGAGGTGAAGCACCTAGATATATTTTGTGGATTTTTCTTGATTCTCTAATTTAATGCCCCCTACCCATCTAATCTGGGATCTTCAGCAACTGATACCTCTTTCCCCGACCTGAAATACAGTCATCAAATCTTTTAATAATCACATTGGCTCACAATGTTCAAAATATAACCAAGTTTGTTTAGACTAGAGGTTAAGGGAAACAAGGAGGACTCATTTTTGAGTTCATCAAAATTAAGAACACTCACCAGTGAACAACTGTCCTTCCAGAGAGACCTAGGTAGTATAGTGGGTAGATCACTGGGTCAGGAGTCAGGAAGTACAAATGTTCTTTCATTTTTAAATTCCTGTGCATATAGAGACTCATAGAGGCATCTGGTGGGGTAGTGCATAGAGCATGGGCCTGGAGTCAGGAAGAACTGAGTTAAAATCCAGCCTCACATACTTACTGGCTGTATAATCCTGCACAAGTCACCTAACTTCTGTTTGCCTCAGTTTCCTCAACTATAAAATGGGTAGAATATTAGCATCTATTCCCCAGGATTGTTGTGAGGAGAAAATGAGATCATATTGGTAATGTGTTTAAGCACAGTTCCTGGCACATAGCTGACACTTATTTTTGCTCACCCTCCCATCATCCTTCCTTCCTTCCTTCCTTTCTTTCTTCCTTCCTTCCTTCCTCCCTCCCTCCCTCCTTTCCTTCCTCTTTCCTCCTTCCTTCTTTTCTTCCTTCCTTCCTTCCTCCCTTCCTTCCTCTTTCCTTCCTTCCTTCCTCCCTTCCTTCCTTCCTCCCTTCCTTCCTACCTTCCTTCCCTCTCTCGCTCCTTCCTTCTTTACTTGCTTCCTTCCTTCCTTTCTTTCAGGGGCTTGTACCTCTCCACCTCTGTGGTTAAGGCTCCATCATGGGACACCCAGAGACTTCTCCTTTTTGCTAAGGGATAGCTCTCTGACTTTGGCATAGCATTGCTTATACCCCTGGGAGCTCTTGCAGATGGAATGGCATTGGTCACTGCTCCCTGCCTTGATTTTTTCCTACCATATCATGTGGCTCCACCTAAGGCCCTTGCTTTCTGCAGTTTATAGAATCAAAGATCTGGAGCTGAAAATGAACTCTTAAAGGGAAATCTCAGAGGAAATCTAGTCAAACCACTTTATTTAATAAACAAAGAAACTGAGGCCCAGATCCCAATCAATGGAGCAGACTTTTGCTCTCAGTCCTTGTTCTTGGACTGTCCTGTCTGCAATTCTCCTCAGTGCCCAGTAAATGCCAGTCCTTACTTTTCCCTGGGGGAGCAGTGTCTGTCTCTAGACTCCCTGGCATGTCTGCACCATAATGACTCAAAATCAGTTCCAGAGTCTTCTCTTGTACTGTGATTGCCAGCCTCAAGCCTCACATATGATGGGATTCCCACTGACTTAAGGAAGCCTGTGCCCTTAAACCTCACAAGCACGTCTTCCTTCCCATTTCCACCCTAGGTCATGCCAAGTTACCGTAGCTATAACTTTTCTCAGTGCCTGAGTGAATGGTGTGCTTCTTTCCCTGTCTCAGCATCCTACGTGGACCTGGAAACCCATTGTCTTTTGATCCACTATATTTCCCACTGTGGAACAAGGTTGGCTTACTGTGATAACTCAGTACAAATATCCAGAAGGAGGAGGGAGAAAAGGAAGGAAGGAGGATGAAGGGGGAGGAAGGAAGAATAAGGAAAGAGGGCGAGGAGTGAGGAAGAAGGAGGGAGGAAGAAGAAGGGAAGTGAGAGACAAGTCTGTCCCATGCCAGAGAGGGAAAGATTTGTGGTCCCCATACATCCCTAGTAATATCTGAATATCTACCTACTTCTCCCCCACCTCCCATTGTGCAGTACAAGATACCAACCTGACTGCTACAGCCTCTATAGTTCTTCTCCCACAATCTGAAGTCTACATATTTAATGTAGGTATAAGGCAATTGTGGAACAAAAGTATGTGAAATGAAAATATATTCATGGTTTGCCCATGTTCATGATGCTTTTTGTAGAACTTCCAAAAGGAACGTTTAGTGAGGGGAAAGTGAATACCTGCAAGGGGTTAAGTTACAAATAACAGTGAGGGTAAAGGGTGTGTGTGTGTGTGTGTGTGTGTGTGTGTGTGTGTGTGTGTGTGTGTGTGTGTGTGTGTGAAGAAAACCAGGGCTATTGGAAGAAATGAAACTGAAGGGATTGTAGAGACAGAAGTATAATCAAGGAATCTTTAAGAAAGACAAGACCAAGCAATTGCAGGAAGACAATGGTGAAGATTTTAGGGAGTCTAACCTCTAGATTCCAAGTCACTTTGAAATTTTTTCTTCCTGTTTCCTGGAGCAAGCCCCTAGTTCTGACCACACTTAGAGCTCCCTCCTTGAACAGAGATTCGCAAATACAGGAGTCAATCATAAAGATACAAAAAGACACTGATATTTCTGGAGGAGCCATTGTGGTCAATCCCATTGAGAACCCTTATTTAAAAAGAGAGTGCCAAAGGAGGCTTTGGTAAAATGGACTGAAATGCATGTAAATCCAGGGATTTGTTAAAGTTTAATGTGTCAATAATCTGCCAGCTAAAGAGGAAAACATTAGGACTGGGACACAACAGATCCAGGCTCAATGCCATTATGATCTGTTGTGTCAATAATACACATATTAAGGAACCCCTAATCATGCATTTCCACTATGTTGTAGATTGTAATGGACCCCACCAAGGACCCTAGGTAGTTAGTTGCTGAGAGGTAAATGATTTCTTTTTCCCCTTGATGGATTTAATTTTTTTTCTGCATTGCCTTAAGTGGTTCAACTTAGAGTTCCTAGGCAGTTCAGAGGCCCAGAATAAAAACCAGCATGCTATTTGCAGGTTCAAGCTGAAAGTCAGAGAGGTGTCATAATCTATGACCAGATGTGCAGAGAAGCAAACAAATGAACCTGAATCTGGGGTAAATTCCGTTGAGTTCAGGCTGTGAAGGTGGGCAGACACACAGCACAGAGGACAGTCCAACACTAGGTGTGGTTGCACCCTGAGTGAGTAACCCATCCCTCAGAGAATTCTGTTGCATCCCATGCGTCTGGTTGCTAGGTCCCCAATACTGAAAGCCCCTGTTAGCATAAAGGTACCTAAATTGGTTTTTAACAGTAGAATGAATTCTACCCTGGGAAAGATGCTGTTAACATGTCCTCTGACTAACAGCTCACTTCTTAGCCCTTAGATTAGACTTGAGAAGAAGCTAAAAGCAAATGGTACTTTTGGTCCTCGTATTCTGGATATTTGATATTGAGTTACAATGTCCAGTGTGAATCCTAAAAAAAGTAAATAAGCCTCAACTTTCATCACCAGACTAGCAGAACAGAAGGACCAAAAGTACCATTTTCTTCCCATACTGCTCTGTGAGTATGAAACCGTATCCACTGACATGGATATGACACTGAGATAGTGTGATGTGATGGTCTGTCTTTTGTCCAGAAGCATGTAATGCATTCTAGCAGAATCAGTCCACCATTTCTGATTGGTTCTAACAGTCTGGAGACAGAGTTTTTTTGTAAAGGCTGAGAATGAGTTAGTCTGTCTGGTCTGCCCCTGGAGTGAAAATACTGAATAGATTGGGGAGGGGAAGCAGTTGGAGGCCATGGAGACGTGGTGATGTGGCTATATTTTGAATTATCTGTGCTGCCTTGGCTGAAGGGGGATCCCAGGGAAATCAGGATTGTAACTTTCCAGGCCAAGGCAAGATCACTTGACAGGCCTTGTTTAGGTCCTTTAAAACCCTTGGTTTTTCAAGATTGAAATTGCTAAAAGAAAAGTAGGCCTCCGGATGGCCGTGTTTTGACTCTCTGTCGAGTATAGACCTTTGTTTCCACTATAGAAAGTTCAGCTTAGCTGTTTGGAGTCATGTTTTTCACTTGTTGACCCTAAAGCCCCAGGGAATCATTCAGTATTTCAAGGCTGGCATTTAGCTTAGTAAGCTATTTCCACATATCAGGAGATCACAAGGGCCATCGAAAAGACATCATAAATACTGTGTTTGGTTTAAAATAACTCGTAGTGCTCAATCTGCCCATATTTTTAGTCAACTTAAAAAGTCTCTATGTCTTCCATGTTGACACAAGATATATGCTAAAGATCCCCCTGACCTTGGAGGAAGTTTCCATTGCCAAAGATAGAAGCAGTGAGGGGTTGTAGTCTGCTCAGCACACAGAAAGAATCATGGGTTATTCATGAAACCTTTCTTCAGGCGAGCATTGAAGACCAAATAAAAACCTCATGGAAATAAGCAACACTGAACCTCACCGAACAAATGGATGTGGAGCTCGGCAGAATTGTGAAGGTAATTGTTTCCTTAGCAATTATACTTTTTTTGAGGCTTGGTGTGATTTCTATTGTCCAGGGGTTTGTATTATCTATATGGGTCTATAGTTAGTTGACTCTGCGGGGTGTAAGTATGTGCCTTTCATTTCAATCATGCAAGGTCAGTGTCCTTTGGCCAGAAAACCTCGGTGCATCTGGAGCTGCCCAGCTGCTAAAATGTTGATGTGATGAATAAGCTATAAGGCAATAATGCAGAATACCCTAATTAATCCATGCATATAATGCAGAGTTATAGCCAATGGATAAGTTCTATCAATTCTTCCATGTTAAATAGTACGGAAACCACAACATCACTGATGTGCACAGTCATTTTCATTGAGGATTGTTTCTTTTTTGACTAGATCTGAATGGAATTTCTTTTTCATTCCTCCCTATGATTACTCTAATGGTCAGGGAGAGGCCACTTTTGTGAAATCTTCATCAGGTGTGTTATGGACATGAAGAAGGAAAGATTCTATAAAAACAGCATTATGTAGGCTCAAAGCATTCTCTTCAGCAGTTAGTTTGTGAACCTACTTTTTCCCCATGAAAACTGGCAGAGAATCTTCCTGCCAACTCA